>JABYQR010000100.1:0-125387 GCA_022592445.1 Cytidiella melzeri | reverse complement strand
CATAGTGACGTCGGACTCAGAGAGAGCCGACACCCACGCGCTCTGGTTGCGACGAGGAGTAGTTGTCGACGGACCAGCAACAGCGGGAGTAGCAACAGCAGCGGCGGCAGTGGCAGCTTTGCCCTTGGCACCAGCAGCAACAGACTTCCGGGTGATACCCTTCCTCTTCATCGCCTCCTTGGACTTCTCTGTCCAGGGCGAAGGGCAAGTAGGCGTTGTGTGGCCTGTCTCGTTGCAGTTGTAACACTTCATCTTCGAAGTGTCACGAACGGACTTCTCCTTCGAGTAAGGAGCGGCGGCCGCACGAGCGGAGGAAGTGGCTTTCGCCGGACGTTCGACACGTTTGTCGACTGCTGGCGATGCGGCGGATGAACCACCAGCGGGCCTATCGCGAGGAACGAGGGTTGACGAACCCTTGGACCGAGAGCGGTCAAGTGGATGAGCGAGTCGCCAACTATGAAAGTCGCGGCGGAGCTCGACGCTCAGAGAAATGGGATTGTAGTCGTACTTCTCGCCCGCGGGAGTACGGGAACGCACGCCAGCCTCGTAGCTAGCGCGAGTATGCGCATAGGCGGGGGGAATGATGCCGACGAGGGCGGAGTAGAAGATGTGTTGGGGGAATTCGATACCCTTGGACAAAATCTTCGAGTACAAGTTGTGCGCGTCGTCGAGTAGTTTGTCCATTTCGTGGACAGGACGGCGGAGGGAGAAAAGTTGGAAGATTTCGTTCGCGTCCGACATAGTGGAAGTCGGCTCGAACCGTTCGGAGAGTTTCTCCATGAGTCTGTGCGGCGCGGTCTCGTTGAGATAGTTGGCCATCACAGAGTCTGCGATGTGTCCAGCCAGGACGTTGAAGACGGCCCGTTGGACCTCTTGAGGAATGGTAAGACCACCCCTGTAGCTATAGAAGTCGACGATGGTCGACATCGCAGTATCGACGCGGAATTTCCACATCGGCCAGGTATCAGGACCTGTAAGTTTGCCAACGTCTGCAAAGGCTTTGTGGACGTCGCTAAGCGACATAGTATACTCCACGTTGTGCTTTGGAGGCACGGAAAGGAGGGACGACACTGCTCGCGCAGAGTCAGTGGGGCCAGATGGCGAGGGGGACGGTGCACGACGGGCTCTGGGTAGTTTGCCCCTTCGCCTTTCGTGTGCCTCGTCGTCGTCCATAGGATCGTCACTATCGTCCGACGATGGCTTAGTGGTGTGACGACGGGCGAAGTCGTCGCGGAGTGTGTCGAAAGGAGTGCGACGGCGATCAGAGGGAGGAGCTGAGACTCGACGTGATGCCGTGTTGCGGGCAGTGGGATGGTCGACGACGGCAGAGGTAGAAGCGACGTTGGGAGCGTCGTCGAAAGGTGCAGGCCCTGGGGTAACAGCGCGAGAAGCGGAAGACATTGTTGGTTGTTGAAGAGGGGTAGGAGCAGGAGGAGGAGTAGGAGTAGGAGTGAAGACCGGGGTACGTCTCCTGCGAGTTGTACGAGGGATAGTGCCTCGAAGAAAGTCGGTTTGTTTTCGTTCGCGCGTAGAACGACGAGGTTGAGGCTGATCAGTAGGATCAGAGCTCATCAACTAGTGGGCACGCGGCGGATTAACCACCAGCGGGCAGAGAGTGAGTGCAGATAGTAATATGAGTGAGGTAGTGAGCTTATCCGGGGCTCATAACCTGTTAGAAGGCTATGAAAGTAGTGGAGAGCGTTGAGGGAGCGAGTCTGAGAGGGATCACACAGTGGGAGTTGGGGATCAAAAGTGCATGTCGTTGCATTGATCAGTTTTAGTCTTATATACGGTAACTACAGCGCCCGTACGTTGAGCGTCTAATTTAATATAGTCGAACACCATCACCATCACTGTCCTGTAAGTCACCATCTTCCGTCCAATTGCTCGAAATTGACTCAGCATCTGACCAGCTGCTGACTCCTTCGGTCCAAGAACAGACACCCTCCGCAACAGTTGACTCGGGACCCGTCTCACCGTCAGACAACAGCGCACTTGAGATTGATGCCGACCGCACTCGTTCCCCGGTTTGAAGCTCAAGGCGTGATCGTGCACGACCTTCTCGCGCACGAGCCGCCGCTTCCTTCTTTGCCCTTCGGTTTCGTTGGCCAGGCATAGTGCAGATGAGAGTGTATTCAAGGTATTTTACATTATAATAAATCTCGCGTTGCTACGATCGAGGCAAAATTCATGCGCACCGATCGCTCACTCTCGCTAGCACGCGGCGGGGCCGGGTCCTGTGTAGTGCTTAGCAAATACCATTAAATATTCCAACTGGCCTGTATTTAATGATTACCATTGAATACCAATATCACGTGATGTGTATTGAATAATAATGTATTTAATAGTATTGGTATTGGTTAGTATTGGTATTTATTGGTATGTAATGGTATTTAATGATATAGTCAGTATTTGGGTGATACAAGTTCAAGTCCTTGCTCAACTGAGTCTCTGATTGTCTTGCTTTTATAGCTAACACATTGTACAATGAACTCATGAAGACAGTAAGATGGTATGCATGACTATTAGTATGCACTATAAGTAGCATCACTGTATATGTTACAACTACTTCATTGGAGTTTGGTATGTTCTGTTGTCTTGCAACTGGACAGTGCTACTACATAGACTTTGAACAAATTGGTACATGTATGCTAATACACACAGGTGGCCACAGCTGCAGTCAATGACATTTACTTGCTCCAGATAGACACACCATTGAGATACTCAATACCCTCACCAAGCCCAATCTGTAACCACTCCTTTGAGATAACAATCTTTGATGCCTTCCTGGCCCCAAGAGATGAGCGAGAGTCTCTCATAGTGTGCTTGCATGATGAGAATAGCCTCTCAAGTGAGACACTGAATCAGGAATTGCAAGCATGTCTCGTGCAATGTGAGAGATGGTGGGAAAGACCTTTGCATAACTCTACATAGGCAAGTTGGTTAGCAAGGACCACAATTTTGTGTTAAATGTGGTACATACATTCCACCAAGTGAGTACATCCTCATAATTCTGAGGAGAATGTGCACCACTGAGGTAAAGCTCTATCTCAGTCTCCCGGTGAGCAGCTGATGTGACTGATGCAAAGACTATTGCAGATGCAAAAATTGACTTGTTGGCTGGCTGTGCAGATGTGGATGTGTTGGCAGACTGCAAGGTTGTGGCAAGAGCAGAAGAATACTGGGTATAAACCTCTCTGAGAGGACACTCTGCTTGAGCTGCTACTGCCTGATCCCAATCTGCTTGTCAGGAACACAACCAAACTCTATGAAGAGCGAGGAAGTGACGACGGGGGGTGGAGGAACGACGAGTGAACTTGCGTGGACGATGACGACAGGAAAGATGATGATGATGAGGGAGAAACAACGACGAGGGAGCAGCTAACGATGAGCTAAAGACCAGGTTATATTAGTACTGTGAAGGACTAGGTACAAGGTGGACGTCACCTAAAGACCAGGAGGTAGAATCTGAGGTCTTTAGGGAGCTACAGGGTGGGTTTATATACATCTCAGACAAGGACCCCTGGTACCGGGTCTGTACTCCTAACACTGCCGTGGGAACGTATGGTGTGCTATGGTGCGATGTTCTACAATGTTCCACAATGTTCCAGCACCTTCTATGATCATGTGACTGGTCTGTCACATGTACCTGATCACATGCAGGCGCCATGTGTCGTTGATAAGATAAGATAAGGAAAAATAAGAGAAAAAAAAAGGAAAAAGTATGCATGTTTGTGACACTGCTGTCTCAAAATACTTCAGCCGGATAGACGGATGAAGGACTGTGGTTGCAGAGTCATGTCAATTTAGCCTGAATAGCCTAGTGTATATGTACTTACCAGCAGCTAGAAGGGGGAACTTTTTCTTTAACAAAATCTGCATATGCTTATCATGCTTTGCAAGTGCCATGGACAATGCCTTTTGCAGATTTGGAGCTGAAAAGTGCACATCAAGACGACAACTACTGAGATGGTTTTCAAGATGTTTATAGAGTGAAAGAAGTTGTGGAAGTGTTGGAAGTTTCTTCTGTGATAGACTGCTTGTGAATTCTTTGAATGGCTGTTGAGGTGAAGTGAGAGACAATCAAACAACAAGTGATGATAGCTAAACTGACTGCTAGTACTTCCACAAGATTCTCTAAAAATTGCCACCCTTTGGGATCAATGTATAACTTGGCTTGCTTCCAAACAGCTGCTGCTCTTTTCTTGCCTCGTAGCCCGTCAGGCAGTGTGTTAACCCAGAATGTGATAGCCTAGGATAAAATTAGTACAGAGTCAAAGTTCTCTGGAGAATGCCAAGAATGCACATACATTTTGAAGAAGAATGCCCCACTCAATCTCTGCCAGAGTTGTGTTCCACCGGATGGGCATACCACATATAAGATTAAGATGATGATGCTCTGTGCTGCACAATTTCTGGATGATCTGACACATTTTCTTGCGCCGTGGCTCACTTCGCAGAACAACTACCACAATAGCATGGAGCTGACCACTTTATTAGCTCAAGTAATTTAAGGAACAGTGTCTTACCTTATCAGCAACAGTTGGTTGCTGTTTTGCTTTTATTGACATCCTCTTAGTACTAGTGACTGCCTCTCCCATGTCCTCATCACTGCTGGCAATTTCAGCCTCAGACAACTCTGAGTCAGTATCACTCTCATTGTTATCTGGTAGCTTCTCCTGTTCAGAGGCCTCTCTGTCTAACACAGCTTCTCCAGCCTCATCTTCTGCTTCATTGACAAGTACGTCACGAGCACAAAGGTACAGATCTTCCTCTTCTGGGCTAACCACTAGTCCAAGGCCAAATAGTAGCTCTCTTCTGATAGCCAATGTGCTGTCAAGCTGTGAGAAAATATGGCACTTACTGCACAACAAGATGTCCTACGTGAAGACCACAGCTCACTTGACAATCATTAAGCTGGACATCCTTGTTCCGCTTTACAATGCAATGACAAAGTCCTTCAACCAGGGTAATATGATGAGCAGTGCAAAACAGGGGCAGCACAAATAATCAAGGTAGCTACGCAACATGAAAACTTGTACATAGATGCATGAGCAGTGCAAAAAACATAGGGAACAGTCTGTATAAGTGGAGAGACAAAGATCACACAAACATAGCTGGAATACATAGTTGCAACACTATGAAACATGTATGAATCCATGAGCAGTGCAAAAAAGGGGCAGTACAAATGATCAAGGTAGCTATGCAACATGAAAACTTGTACATAGAGGCATGAGCAGTGCAAAACATAGGGAACAGTCTGTATTAGTGGAGAGACAAAGAAAAAAAACATAGCTGGAACATCAACAAATGTGTATGAGTACATGAGCAGTGCAAAACAAAGGCAGTGCAAATGATTAAGGTAGCTATGCAGCATTGAGAAACTGTGTATGGGTGCATGAACAGTGCAAATTGTAGGAAAGAGGCTGTACATACATGCATGTGCTCAAAACTTGTCACATGCATAATATTCTAGAATACCATTAAATACAGGAATAGTATTGTATTGTATTGTAATGTATTGTATTGTATTTAATGGTAATCGTATTCTAAAAAAAATTCCACAAGCGAGTATTTAATGGGTATTTAATGATATTCTGAGATTATATTGCATTATAATGGTATTTTTGCAGAGCACTAGTCCTGTGTAGATTTTTTTCACGGCCGATTTTGCCGGTCACGTGACCTTGTTCAACAGTGGTGGCGTCTAAGTGACGCGCACCATACTTCAGTAGACAGGAACGACGATGCCTCTGGAAGGGAAGTGGATGCATAGGACTGCCCAGCATGTGTGTAAAAGCCGTACACGGATACCGCAGTGGATGTGAAGACGGAAGTCAGCAGCGACTCAAAGTAGGGAGATGTAGGCGCAAGTCCTGCGCGTCTTGGAGAAGATGTCAGAGGGGCCGCGATGGAGGTTGGACACAGGTGCGTACCTGCCTCCCGAGTCCACCTTGACAAACACAGACCATAGCTCTGGTGTTTTTCGCTGACTCTCGTATTGTTCAAGATATTGCACCTGGTCTGGATGATCCACCATTATGCGCACAACCGCGCCGTAAGGAGCTAGCTCGTCCCTCAACTTCGAGAGGTCATCAATCTTGTTCGGAGGCAACGGCAGTCCGTACAGAATCTGCTAGCGAGGTGAGATGCAGGCCTTCGGAGGCACGCAATGTCGTGGCATACGTCTTTCACTGTTCCGTCCGCCACAAGCCCAGCTCTCACCACCTCCCACGCTTCCATCATGGTAGAGACCACTATGGCACTCGTCTGGTCTGTGCTGCTTCTCAACTGCAGTCTCACTCCTTCGGCTGTCTTCACCACACGGCGATCAGTTTACGATAACTAACTAACAGCCAGACCTCACTGCGTACTTTGTGTGTCTTGACATGAGCTCTGAAGCTCGCACCCCATTCCTTCGCACTGCTGTGCATCTTTGCGCAGTTCTGCGCGAACACAGACCGGTCGATGACCACAGCAGGCGTTCTGAGAGAACTGAGAGGTTTGCCACGGAATTCATGCAGCAAGGCCTCCTTTGATGGTACGGCCGTGAGCTGGAGCGGGGTGTAGGTTTGCACGCTTGCCGGGAGTGCTGATCCTGACATGTTTTCGGATTCTAGAAAGTAAGCTTGCTGCGCTCGACAGCAGCTGAAGACGAGTGAGAGATGTATGTCCCTACATGGCTGCTTGAAGGCCGGTGAGATTGAGGACTCGTTCGGATGATCGCAAGCGTAACCCGGGCCGTTACTTACTGTAATCGATTTCAACCGTAAACAAGCCGGTTAAACTGTGAGTAAGTACAATCCAATTCCGAAGTGAAGTTGATAACATTGGGTTCAGTCGCAGCAATATAGATCAATCGGTTCTCATCGGTCAAGACAAATGTCACGGTGTCCGTAAGTACTACCACTACGTCCATCACACTCGACTCGCCACGATGTCTGCCCCAGCAGCCCGCACGATTCACCAGCCTATTCACCCAGATCTTCTGCCCAAATTGCTCCCAGAATTCGCGGACTATCACAACAAGACTTCCGCGTACCAGGTCCCCATTCAAGACTTGCCATGGAACCCAGAGTGCCGCAAGGCACCGCCTGTGCAAGGAGGATCGGCTCCTCTTCCAGTCGGCTCTGTGAAGGATTACAGCTTGAGCCATTGCCAGGTGCGGGTGTTCACTCCCGAGGGTGAAGCACCGGTAAAAGGATGGCCTGTATTCCTGTTCTTCCACGGAGGTACATACCACACTTCAACCCAGTCTCGACATCAGAGGAGCAGAATCGCACTTTGCAACTTACGCGTCTGAGACAGGTGGATGGACGCTAGGGAATATCGGCACAGAAAACGCGTTCTCGAGCAACATGTGCAAGCGTATGTATATCTATTAGTACCCCCTCGTAATGAACACAGATCTTCTACTGAAGCGTTACTCAGGTGCTAATTGTGTTGTGGTTTCGGTCGATTACCGTCTTGGCCCAGAACAACCTTACCCTGCTGCCGTGGAGGATGCAGAGGAGGCGCTGCACTGGGTCGTCAGCAAGGCTGAAGAGCTCAACGTCAACACAGCCAAGTATGCTGTCGGCGGCTCATCCAGGTCCGTCACGTTCCCACTCATCGTTGATCTCCGTGCCAATCTCATCACGCGTACAGTGGAGGCAACCTGGCAGCAATACTCACCCACAAAGCCGCACTAGCTAACCCGCCAGTCCCACTCGTATTCCAAGTACTCGTCGTACCCGTCACAGACAACACGGCGTCTTCTTCTGATGACCGCTATCCGTCCTGGACAGAGTGCGCCAACACCGTTGCCCTCACACCGAAGAAGATGCTCTGGTTCAAAAACAATTACTCTCCGAACCAGGCCGATTGGTCAAAGTGGGACAACTCCCCCATGTTCGCCCCCGAAGAGAGCTTCAGGAAATCGCCGCCGGCTTGGATCGGCGTAGCCGAGTTGGACATCCTGAGGGACGAGGGTGTGGTGTATGGTGAGAAGCTGAAGGCGGCAGGTGTTCCTGTCAAAATCAAGGTATACAAGGGCGCGCCCCACCCGATTATGGCTATGGACGGTGCGTAGCATATTTCATCCACACGTCTCTGGAAACCTCTTGCTGAAGCTACTGAATTGTTGTTCTGCTCGTAGGGTAAGCAGTTTTATCTCACGGTACCACGTCGACACAGCTAACCCATCATCATATTTCGTAGCGTTCTTGAAATAGGTAAACAGCTCATCACAGATGCCGTAGAAGCTCTTGCGCAAGCTTTCCGGGGTTAGAACTGTGTCATCATATGTTCCGCTGCATGCGAGAATAACTCGAACTCAACTTTCATCGTTCCATACCCATACAAAATGCTTTATCTCTCAGCATAGAAACTACAAACACATTCGCCAGTCACGGTTAAGCTGCGGCGATCGCCTCAATTTCGACATCAACATCGAAAGGCAGTTTCGCGGCAGCGATACATGTACGAGCCGGCTTTGGGTCCGGCAGCACTGTGGGCGTACCCGCGGTATGTCACTTATTCATCGAAAAAAGATATAAGAGCACTTCTTGCGACTCACGTTCGCCGTACACCTCGTTCATGGCAAAGAAGTCGTCCATGTTTTTCAGATACACGTTGACCTTTACTACTTTGTCCCAGGACGATCCTGCCGCCTTCAACACCTTGCCAAGGTTAGCGATGCATTGCGCCTGAGTTCAGGGTGCTTAATTAGTCAAAGAAACGAGTCCTTCATGCGTGAACTGTGGTACAGACTGTGTGCTCTTTGATACCTCCTTCCACAAGTTTGCCATCAGAATCTACCGGAGTCTGGCCACTGAGGAAGATGAGGCCAGGAACTTTCACAGCGTGGGCTGCAGCGTATGGATCAGTTTGTCAACAAGCAAATGCCGTGTCATGCTCGAACAAAGTCGCCACTTACAAAGCACGGGGAACGTAGGGTGCTCGGTAGAGTTGATTGTTTCGACGCCGGACATGATGCTGGTTTGGATAGAGGATAGAGGACTTACAGACGGCAGTCGAGAGCAAGCACTCGCGCGCAATGGCGACGCATTTAAGAGCCATCGATCATGATTAGAGCATGTTATCGATCACATATTCGAACACTGGTCAAAGGAACGAATAACCGCGCCGCAGTAAGATTAGTTTTGACATCCTGCAGCTGGCATCCCCATGACATCGTACTCAAATTCATATTCGGCCGACGCGGGGAGTTCATGGATGCGTCCTACGAATCGAAAGATAGCCTTTCACTGGCGTATGGAGAAATCAGTACGGCGGCAGGTGCTGAAACAACATACGGGTAGGCTATGGTTCGGTGCGTCCATAACGCCTGCGTCCACGGTGTCTAGCTAGGTCCGCGATGCCAGACCAGCAATCGGGCGACTGCAACAAACGAAAGACAGCCATTGAGAGCAAGAACACCTCAGTGCAACTGGCGGAGCTCGCAAACCTACAATACTGCGTTATAGGATTAGTTGGCCATTAGACTTTGAAGGCGCAACCGTCGCGAGGCCGAATTCTGCATAGCATAATATTGAGATGTACGACACGTAGCTGAGAGAATTAGAAAAGTACGAGTGGCGACATAAAAGAATCTCTTGTTTTCCTGCAGCATGAAACGAAACGAAACGCATTAGCATCCCCTTGTGTGGACTTAGTATGCTTATTGATGAGCCTGCATGATAGCGTCAGAAATGAATGCCGCAGAAGCTTGTCTTCCACCAAACCAACGACCGTTCAAAGCGTCAATTGCTTTCTTGGCGGATTCAACGTTGTCGTATTTGACGTAAATTTCACCCTGTGCAAGCTGAGTAATGTCAAAGTACTGGCGGAAGCAAGCTTTGCTTACCTGAGATTCCTTCTCCACTTTGAGGAATTGGACCCGCCCATACTTGTCGAGCTCGGCTTTGCAGTCCTCAGCAAGTTCTTTGTCCCAGTCAGGTTCCGTTTCCCTAAAATTGCCAGCGTTCAGTAATTTCCTTACGTGAATGTAAGATACGCACTCCTCTGGGTCAAACATGTTCTTGAGAAGGACAGATTTGGACTGCATAGCGGATGGAATGTTGGGTCTTGCACTGACAAAAACACTACATCAGTGTATGCAGCCCACAGGGTCATATGTCACTTACACAGCTTCTTGATAAACAGGAGCCGAGTCAGTCCTAGCAAGCTTTTGCATCAGTGCCTGTCTAGATGCGGCGTTCAGATTACCACCTGAAAGCCTGGTTTTAGTAAGGAACTAGTATTTCAGAGCACCGAAGCATTACCGCCAGCTTCATCCAATGAATCCTGCTGAGTATATTTGATGGTGCCCTTCTCGTGGACGGTGTTGACACGAAGCTGCACAAATCGATTTAGGGCGTCTCATCCCGAAGATAACTGATAGAACGTACGGTGCGTCCAGCCAGCTCAAAGCCTTCCATCTGCTCAAGAGCCATTTTGGCGTCCTCAGCTCTCTTATACCTGCAAGCGAAATGAGGTCATGCCAAAGAATAGGAGATATGTTACTCACTGGACAAATGCATAACCTTTGCTGCGTCCCGTCATCGGATCCCTGTGAAGGTCTACAAACTCTAACTCGCCGAATGGCTCGAAGACCTGTTTGATATCTGACTCAGTGAGATTGAAATGCAACGAGCCAACGTATAGTCTGATAGTAGCATATGAGCGGATGAACCATCACAGCCCAGTAAGAACTCACTGCATGCCGCCGTGTGGCGCGCTGACTCCTGGGGGTAGATTAAGCCTGGAGCCACATCAGTGAACATGTTTCGACAGCCATAACCATATTTACTCACGTGTCGCCAGCATGAAGTTTGTTTCTTTCGGCTTCAGTATGTTGAACATGGATAGGGAGACCCATGACGAGTGTTCCACTCAGAGAGATAGCTTTGTCCACTAGTTCAATAGTACGGAACTCGACATAACCGATACTGCGCCCATAGTTTAGCGAACAACATTAAAGACATGAGAGTAGACATACCCCTTAGAACGTCTGGAAATCCTGTCAGTGACAATTCTAGAATCCATGACGGCACCTTCGCCAAGTTTATCCTCGAAGAAATAGCCCAAGTCTCGAGCAGTCAATCGAGCCGCAAGCTGAGAAACGAAGACTGAGCGAGCCTCAGAATCGTCCTCCCTTGGCTCCTCGTTCAGAGGATCATCGGGTGGCGCCTCATAAGATGGAGAGATGCGCCTGCAAAGCAAGTCAGATGCGGCCATTCGCTGTAACAAAAGTGAGTTGACTTACGTTCGTTTTTCCACTTCGACGGAACGGTCACGGGTGCTGCCCCGACGTTCGCGGGGTCTGTCATCAAGCTCGTCCCTGGGATCACGAGAGGACCTGGGTGGTCTGCTCCCAAATCTGCCGTCAGGCTCGCGAGACATATCATGGCGGCGACGAGGGCTGTCGCTCATAGGCGGTGGAGGAGGAGGTAGCCCAGCAGATGGCGGAGGTGCTGGCAACAAGGAGTCTGGGCCATCGTCTTCTCGTTTTCTTTTGCTGCGGTCATCTAAAGCCCCATCTTCCTCTCGCCTGCGTCTTTTCTCTCTGTATTCCCGGTCTTCGCGCTCTCGATCCCTATCGCGGTCACTGCGCTCTCTGTCGGAACGGTGACGCTCACCGTCACGCTCACGTCTCCTGTCCCTGTCGCGGTCCCTGTCGTAGTCTCTGTCCCGATGTGACCTTTCACGAGACCGCCGCTCCCTGCTACGGCGTCGATCATCCACTTCGTCTCTGTCCCTGCGACGGTCGCGTCTGTCTCTGTCCCTCTCACGCTCTCGAGATCGGGAGTGGTGGGAACGACGTGTCCGGTGAGTCTCTGTTGAATGGTTGCGAGAACTAGAAGTCCTAAGGTCACAATCCCTATTGCACTTATGAGTGGATTGAGCTTACGATTTGGACCTTACATCGGAAGAGATTAGTCTGTCAACGTCCATTCTGGCGTTCGGAGGAGACGACATGTCGGCTGAGAAGTGGAATGAGTGTTCTCTCCAGGTTTTCGTTTCTGG
Source organism: Cytidiella melzeri (assembly GCA_022592445.1). Lineage (NCBI taxonomy): Eukaryota > Fungi > Basidiomycota > Agaricomycetes > Polyporales > Irpicaceae > Cytidiella > Cytidiella melzeri. The sequence continues at coordinate 113,378 of JABYQR010000100.1, read as the reverse complement.
AGAAACCTACCGAAACACTGTGTGAAAATGTGACATCTTGCACGTGACGCGTTACACGCAATGTCACGCAGTCCAATTGGATTTTTTTTTTTGGGAAGAGTGTTGCACCAGCTGGTTAGAGCAGATGCTGGCGGCAGGCAATCAACAAAGTCGACTCCACATTCCGCCCACTGTAGCAGGGGAGTTGCATCAATTCAAGGACACTTGACGTCTTGGATAACACTTGTGTGAAGGTACGCAAGTCATGGCTCGCATGACAACGCATACTGAGTGCTGTCCCACTTCGACGACAACGGCTTTCCGCTGGTGCTCAGTCTGGAACCAATCCTTGAACTTTTCACCTTTCCGAAATCCTTAAGGCGACGCTAATGTTTCTATGTCACAGCTAGTAGATATGCTAAAGCAAGCCCGCTAGTCTCGCCCGGACTCGACTCTCCGCCTCTCCCAGCTCGCTCTTGCCGTGCACATTATACAACTTGTTCAATGGGTTCGCATCGCCCTCCTTCTCAAGATCCTCTTCTATCGCGCTAAATTCCTGGCAAAACTTTCCATTCAACACCTGATTGTATAAGATGTCCTTGAAGTGAGAGCGGATCGCACTACCGTCGAGCTTGAGAGCGCCGTTCAACTGACCGTACTGGGATACAGTCGAATGGTGCTTGAGCTGTGGGATAATGAATGTCAGTCTCCGACACTATGAAGAGCGGCAGGCACCTACTTGAGTGATGAAGCCCTCTTCTGCCGCCCTCTCGAAGATCTCTGCAGGCTCTTTGGACATCCACCTAACCGAACGTAAGTGGTGTCAATAGCTCGAAAGACAATTCGCTCGCTGAGGGTACATACATCTCATAGCAAAGCGCTTCATCCGAGCATCCCGCCTCTTGCAATACACTGAATGCCTCCCTGCAAGATGATAAGTGCACTGCAAATTGACGAAGTATTCACGAACATACTTGAAAAGCACAATGATATTTGGCCACAATGCCTGCTCGGCGAACAAGTCCATCGCTGTCTCCTCCCGAGCAGACGAGGCGATAGCGCCGGCCTTTGTCGCTCCAATCCCGCGTGACAAGGCGAGTGCGATCGACAAGCCATTGTGAGTTCCATCCTGTTCAACAGAGACGAAGCACGGGAAGCCCTTGCCCTTCACGTACAGACTACGGACGGACGAGCCAATCATTCTGGACACAAAAAGCACACTCAGTCTCATTTCTGCAATGGCCGCTCGACAACGCACATACCTTGGTGCTACCATAACCACATCCTGTGTCTCCTGGAACTTCAACAGTTTATAGAAGACGTTGTAACCACTGGCGACAACTATGACCGCGTCGGCTTTCAATGATGGCGCAAATGCCTCGTTGAAGACGCGGGGTTGGACCTGGTCCGGGATCAAAAGAAAAAGAACTAATAATTCTCTGTGGTTAGCGGAAGATTTCAACAACTTGCTGACTCGGTAGTGCGCACCATCGGCAACCTGAGCAGCCTTGGAGAAATCATGCTCGACGCTAAAGCCCTTTGACTTCGCATCTTCTGCATAAGAGTCCGGGCGATTGGCAATTATGATCTTCTCATTGGGAATTCCGGAGTCCCGCAGGTTCTGAGCTTGCGCAGCTCCCTGATTTCCGAACCTGTCCGCCTCTCGTCAGTTGGGTGGTACTGGTTGTTCATCAACGTGTACGCACCCCAGGAAAACAATGGTCTTGCCGCTCAAAAGATTGAGGTCCGCGTCAGCATCGTAGTATCTATTATGCCCCCCTGCGTCAGTATCACTATGAATAAAAACCATACTTGCAACACTCACATTTTCGCGGATGGCATCTTGTAGAAGGAGAACTGTTAAGAATACGAACCTTTCGGGGCTGGAGTGGTGAAGTTGTCACTTCGTCTCTCGACTGGTTTATATGCACTCGGCCCACCGGTCGTGCCCCCGTGTTATAGTACCCATCCCTGCTGCAGATGCACCACGGTAACAAACGGAACTGGTCGAACCCTCTGACGTTGGACTCACTGTCCCTGTGATGCTGCAGCTCGGATGGGTGGGTATGAATCGGCCCGCGGGCCCGCACGAGGCAAGTCCAAGCCGTCTCCCAGAGGTCATGCAGACCAGCAGACCATGTTCTCAGAAACCCGGCATTCTCGTGGGATGCCAAATCTTGCTACTTGTGCTAGAATCAACCGATGCTCCGCACAGATACATATTCAGGTCTGTTGCTAGTAACTGACTTCCTTCCCCCTTGGGATTCCTCAGGCTACAACCACCGCCACAAGGCCAAAGATGTCTCTGTTACCAGACAAAGTCGTGTGCATCACCGGGGCTTCGAGGGGCATTGGACGAGCGTGCGCCACGGAATGCGCAAAGCACGGCGCGACCGGGCTAATTCTGCATTACCTGGGAGACAGCGAGACCGAGAACGAAGTGTTCTCTCTGCGGCAGAGTATCGAGTCAGACTTTCCTCACTGTAAGGCCGTTGTAGTTCCTGGTGACATTGGCGATCCTGGGACATCGACGAAGGTCGTGGAAGCCGGTGTGAAGGCGTTCGGACGGGTAGGTATGGAGATTAGTTAACGATACGCCAGGGTTTACTTCGATGGTTGAACGGTACCGCAGATGTCCTCGTCAGCAACGCGGGGATATGTCCTTTTGCGGAGTTTTTGACCATGCCGCATGCGACGTGGGAGAGGACGCGGCAAGTCAACCTAGACGGCTCGCTTTATATCACACAAGGTAGTGTAAAGTCTGTCACTGTTCAAGTTGGGAGACTCACCCCCTCGTCTGTTGACATTAGCCGTCGCCAACCAGATGAAAAGCCAAAGCCCCCAAGGAGGCTCCATCATCGGTATCTCTTCTATATCTGCCCTCGTCGGCGGTGAACTACAATGGTAGGAGTGTTCGTCTCATTAAGCACAAAGAGATAAGATTATGAATGGTGGGCCAGCCACTACACACCTACGAAAGCTGGAATCCTGTCCTTGATGCAGAGCTGCGCAGTTGCGCTGGGCAAGTACAACATCCGCGCGAACGCGATCCTCCCAGGGACCATCGCAACAGATATAAACAAAGAGGACTTGTCCGACGAAATCAAAAGAGAAGCGATGGTCAAAAGGACGTGCTTGGGTAGACTCGGTGGTACGCCTTTTCCGGCATATCCCAGCACGCATGTGAGACAAAGTGTCTGACCTTTTCGATGAATACAGCCCCAGCTGACATCGCAGGGCCAGTTGTCTTCCTCGCGAGCGACCTCGCCAAATACGTCACAGGAGCATCATTATTAGTAGATGGCGGCCTGTTTGTAAACCTACAATGATTCGAACAGCCGTTTTCTCAGCATGTATTCTCCTTCGACGAATCTCGTTCCGTTGAAGCCAGCATCTGTCTGCCATTAACAACGGCGGGCTCCGCGTCCACAAGCACTGCGACCCAGCGCGCAACCTCTGGTCCAGGGTTTCGCCAGGCATGCATGGTGCCTTTCTGAATCACGACATCTCCAGGTTTGTCCAGGAGATATTCAGATCCGTCTTCCATCATCAGAATAAGCTTTCCGCTGACTAGTGCACATGCATAAAATATGAGATAATTGTCCAAACTTCCTTCATAGAGGCCAGTCAGCGAGAGCGATGCTTACTGAGTATGTTGTGGTCTAATGACGGCGTGCGATGCTAAGAAAAAAAACTGTCAGTCAGACATACAAGTTTAGATACACTGGGTGAGTTCCATACCCATGATGCCATGGCGCCAGGAGCCAGTTCCGTATACCCACAAAACGTTGCCCCTGGAGCCACTACTCCGAAAGGGCCACTAACTGGACGAAACGCTCCGTCCGTCCTGCACATCAACGCGTCAGCCTCATTGGTCTATGGAAATGATCGAACCCGACGCACTCGTCATTGTTGTCCTTAGCGGGGACTCCGTTGCTAGTCCATACAGGCAGGCTCTTCGCGCCAGGGAAAGCTGCCATAGGCTAATCATCGGTCAGTTGACTCAAAACCAATATTACGAAGTAAAAACAGCAACTCACTTTCATATCGAGGTTGTCATCGTGCTGAACAACACCAAGGCCTTGCTCATTATGCGTGGTAACGATGCGGCGTATGGGAGGCAGATCCGACATGTCTGAAGCTGCAAGGCCACCCAGGAGCGTCAGGAAATACATATTCATCCTAAACACAACCCACCTTTTCATATCCACTCGATATCACTCCGAGTCGGGCCGTATCTGTGGGAGGCGGGAAATGTTACCGGAGGAGTCGATCTCGTGTAAAAAGTGATAAAATCTGTAGAACAGACCTAGCATGCAGGATGCAATAGTTCGGCATTGGACTTCCGCTGCTGAGAACACCAAACATTGAATGACAAGCAACACTAAAAATTGATGAACCCAGACAAAGGACCGAGTAAGATTATAGATGTACAGGAAGCCAGGGTACAGTGCTGTTATCTCATACTATGGAGCAGTATCTACGTCAAACACAACTTGTCAGTAAGTCCTACTAAGCTGAGTGGTGTGGCACTCACAATAATGATATTCGTCGATCAACGGTATCCAATCCTTGAGGAATGCGCTCAGAATGCTGAGCAGCGGGGTGTGAGCCGTTCGGTCGGCGAATCCTTCTACCTTAACGCTGAGTGTGATAATAGCAGTCAGTAGCGCACTTGTGATACCAAGTTCGTGGAGTACGTACCGAGTCCAACTCTCCCAGATGCTGTCACGGAAGAGGTACCATACGATGTCTCTGTCGCGACGTGCATACTCGGAACGCTCTAACACCGCGGACGAAGAAGGGGCGCGTCGCAGGTACCGTGAAAAAAACTCGAGTGCAAGTGCCGTCATGAGTGGTTTGTTGGTGCGACGGTCTCTGGAGAGCATGGCAACTATTGTCAAAGGCTGGTGAGCCTAGCAAATAAGGAAGCCGACAATGGGGAACACGAACCATAGACGAGTGGTCTCAGGATATACAGCGTTTCTCCTAGCCAGTCTTTAGGGGAAGTCAGAGTCTTCATGAGTGATGTGGGGGCTTTCACATAAGAGGGTGACAGAGCTTTCGAGAGGAGGAAGTCCTCGATAGGGTCCTGGTTTGTGGGTGGCGGTGGCTGCATGATCAGCGTGTGGGTGGGTAATGGGACATGGTTGTTCTTTAGGTGCTCTGGAGTTGATGGGACGGATGAAGGAGGGGAAGATGGGGCAAGTGTTGGGGATGAACTCTCTGAGCCAGGTGGTATGGCAGCAGGATCAAAGTCCCGCTCGGGAACAGGGGTGGTCAGCACCGGTCGGCGAGTGACGCGTAGTATGAGTAGTCGGAGGACAGCTCTGCACACTGTTGTGAGTATGAATCATGAGTGGGGGGAAGGACTTTTGGCGCACTTGATTGACTCGAGAAAGACGACGCCTCGCCAACGCGCCTGGTCAGAAACAGATCTCCGTAGGCCCATCTCAATCAAGAGCTCAACGAATTTGATGACTTCCAGGAAGCGGGCAGCCCATTTGTACCTTTGATCCTTTTCACCCCAAGCTCTCGTGTAACGGGTGTGGGAGGTAGCAGGAAGCACAGATTTGTACTTGGGATCGGTTTTCAAAATCCTCGCCAGTAATGTATCATGGTACAGGCTCGTGATGTTGAGCAATGCGGAAACTGAGTGTATTTGAGGAAACGGGTCAAGCATTGCAAGGCAAATAAGCGACATATAAGACTAACGGGCTTCAGAGGCGAGCTCGGCATCCTTGAACCTGCCAGGCAGTATCCATGTGATGGACCTCAAAGTGGACTCGACGGTAGATATAGTGGAGACATTGTTAACCAAAAACGACTCGTAATGAGCGAGAGCCGACGGCATTAAAAGGAGCGGGAGAGAGCCTCTTCTGGTCGCAAACTGGAGAGCACACCGGACACGAAGGGCGACAACGGACTGAGGTGGTGGTCGTTCAGGTCAAGTTTAACAGGTCGACGTCGGCGTGTGATACTAACAGACAGCGGTACACCGTGAGCGCCCGTGTACCGGTCATTCCGTTTACCGTGAATTCTGCAGATATCGACCGTCCATCTAGCTGTTCTTCGGGCCATATATGCGTGGGTCTCCAGAGACGAGGTGTGAAGAGGTTGCAGGAGTTACAGACGAAGAACATGGCCGGTAATCATCTAATATTGCTTGCATTACAGTAATTACCCGAGGACATCAGTGCAACACACGATTGGGGCAGCGTGTTGGTCGACGCGACCACCACCTCGTTCGAATTGTCACTGTTTTACTGTTGACCAGTCGACGTCGTTGACCCTGCACACTCTGACAATTCGAAAGTCGCTGCAGTATTGATTGTCTATGGGCGCTTTCCCCCAGCTTGGACAAAGAAATGCAAAGTGAGAACAAGTTGTCTCTCACTGCAGCTCATTTTGTACCCGCATATGTTCGGTATTTATATTCTGCGTTCAATGCAACAAAGAGCGACACTCAGCCAAAGCTGGCTACGTATACGCGAGAAAGCCATTGAAAGCATGGTCGGTGCAGGGGCGGATGGCACGTGTAGACGCTATTGATCCAAGCGTGTCTCCCACAAACACATTGCCATGCTCGTGTTCGGCTTATATTGATCGTTCGCGAGCAGTAAGTCCCCATCGCTCTTTCTGACCCGCTCCTCCACCACAGCGGCGGAGGGAGCTCAGTCGACGCTTTCACCCCTCATGGAACCTCAGAAACCTGCCGCCCGCTCCCTCAACTACTTCCAGCAAAGCCCAGTGCGAGGCCAGCTGGAGCCCTCAGATGGTGTGTCGAGGTCGGGATGGCGGTATCTGCAGTGTACAGACACGCCAAATGAACTGAGGGTGATTCCATGTCCACCATCTCGCAACGTTCGTATGGCTCACTCTGACTATCAATAGGTGCTGCTGCCCCCGAGAACCGCTCTCATCTACAGCCATATCTTGAAGACGGAGCGTAACGAGTTGGCAAAGGACAAAACAGCTTCATGGGACCGTATCATGCAAATCCGGCACCTCAAGGATCGCATGATTCGCAAGTGCCAACGGCTCGCCCGAGCGTCGACCGTCAAAGACAAGCACACTGGCCGAATGATGATGTTTACCCTTCACGCGCCGCCGGATTTCAGACTAAAAGAAATGGAAAGGTGGTATCGAGACCAAGGGCCCGACTTTGCGCGCGCGATGGCTGGGGGTGCGATTACGACATACTGCTGCAACCAATGCGGGCCATTGGGCCCTCAAAGCTCCGCCGCTCCTCGACGTTCAGCTAGCACTGCGACACGAACTGCAGCTGCAACATCTACTCGTACGCAACTTCCGAAGACAAAGACAAGTGCACCGTCAACCCGCTCGACATCTCCAGTTCGCAATCATGCTAGAACTCGACCTGGGCTTGGCACGCATTCCAGTACTCAGCAGCGTACACGGAAAACCTCGATGAATACGCAATCAGCTCACGTTCCCGATCGAGTGCCGAAACGTCCCTCTGACTCCTCAAGCCGCACACTGGTTGAGCATGAAGACGCACCAAAGCACGTCGTCATCAAAACTGACCTCGTCAAACGCGAGCAATCTTCTGCCACCGTCTCTCGCTCGAGCAGCACCCGCTCGAACCGCCCTGCCCCAGTCCCTGCTGTCATCCGTCAACCGACCACACCTCCCACAACATCCCCGCCAGCTGGCTCTCCTCAACGCCCCGCCGAGGAGCTTCGCCCAGCTTCGCGCACAAGCTCACGATCACGATCACCACTTCAAGCAACGACCGAAGCCTACCCGCCACGAACGTCGATCCAGTCCCCTGACCCCTTACCCATCCCCTACCGTCCAAGGGACTTTATTCAGCCCCAGGAGGTCGACGATACCGGATCCCAAGTCCTCGCAAGTTCCCCTCAAAGTATGCATCAAGAGCAATTGGCGCCATCGCAAGAGGTCGCAACACATGCTGAAGAACCGAGGGCTTCGAGCCCGGACGGCACCCTCGTCAGTTCTACCCAAAACGACCCTTCGGGTTCGCCGCCGGCTCCTACGACGGGTCAGCCACTGACGACGATTCACGAAGGGACGGAGCCAGGATCAGAAGTCGGTTCTGTTTCTCGTCGACCGTTGATTCGCCGGAGGAGCAGTCTCAAAAAACGGGACAGCATGAGCAAGTTGAGCGTCGCGAGCCAGAGCAAGTCGGTGACTTGGGCTATGGACAAGGATTGGACGGAGCAAATGTCCAAGTTTGTAAAATCAACAAACGAGGCAGAGGTTGCAGGTGCGTCGTCTGCGATTTGCAGTTGTATCGTCTGCATAGGGTGGTTGCTAAGCGTGAACATCTTCCGCTGCGTATGTAGCTTATGAACTTGGCGAGCTCCGCCAGCAATACCACGAAGAGGTAGCGATGATGCGTATTTTCTGCCACGACGCCGTCGTCGCAGCTGAGCAGCTGGGTCTGAACACCGACGTCCTCAAGCGAGAGCAACAAGCTCTTGCAGAACAAGACAACAAGGTGGTCGTCATCACAGATCACATGAACCACAAGGAAGGTGTTTACAGAGAGAAAGGTTCGTCTTTTACGTCTTTGCCGTCCCGAGTCTGAATGAATCTAACATCTGAACATTCGCATCTAGTGCTTGCGGTACTGGAAGAAACAAAGCGCGTTGTCTCGCTATGCGACAAGAAGCGTGATCAACATGACGTCTAATACTTGACGATTGAAGGACGAGCATATTATATTCCTAACGAATACCCCTTCTCAAGCCCAATTTCTATACATCACAACATGGAATTCATACCTTCGCGCACATATGCGAACCCACTGCCTTCGGAATACCACAACGGCCACAGTGCTTCTACCTACCACTGCTCCTATAGATACATTCATTTCCCACGCAATGACCATGCTATGTTGTTTGCCTTGTACACGCCGTACACACCCCCACCATGCCACTCACTTCGTTTCATGAGCTGTGTTCATGATTGCATATTTGTGTGCCATGCAGCAAGATGCGATATCGAACCTTGCAAAGCCAACCACAGAACGATGCGCTCAAACTCGTCAGAACTAATCTAGTACACGGCAACCGAAGCAGTCCGTAAGTCCAGTAAATCCGTCTATGAATTAGTATGCACATCTTGTAAGGGTATATAATTGACTGACGAAGTGAAGGCGGAGAATGCAGAGACAAGTGGAGAGAAACGGGGGTCCTACGCCCAGCTGCGTTTCCTCGCACTGACCCACCACCACCGGACGAGGCAGCCGTACATGCAGAGCACAAACACAGCGATCGAAACAACGGTACCGAACACGTGGAACGTCCCCGGTTTGCCGCGCAACAACTTTACGTTCATCGAGTTGATACCTACGGGCAACAAAAGAACCAGTCAGTTTTTTCCCACCGTGTAGCGGCACCAATGGCTCAGAGGCTCACCAAGAACAACTTGCATGACCAGGACAGCCATACTGAGAATACTGAGTAACGCTATTGCCTTGTCACTTCCTGACTTGGACTTCGAGGCGGACAGTCTCAGGTGTGCGAGGTAAGTAGGATGTGAGTGGCTCAGCATCCGCTCATAATGCGCCAAAGATTGTTGTAAAGTAAGGATATGATCTATCGATGGAATACGTGAGCGAGCACTCAAAAGAGAGTAATGTAAAGCAGACATACCCTGAACGTCTCCAAGGTAGACATAAACATCGTGGTCACCACCAGTGCCGTGGGCTAAGCCGGTCTCGCCTGCCATTAGCAGCCGCTTCTTGACTTGCGCAACCACTTCAGATTTGGTGGCCAAAATCCGAGACAAGGACGTCACCAGTCTTCGCACAAGAGCGATGCGAAGTACCGTATTGTGCGTCGCGTGCTCACCACGTTGAGCCTGGTTGACCTTTACGTTGAATCGAGGGACCACTGAGCTGAATCTGCGAAAAACGTCCTTGGTGTAGCGAAGTGACAGTATGCGCGATCGCGGAATAACAAATTGAGTGCGGAGGGCGCTGGTGGTGACTTTCTCGGACGTCAACTTCTTCTCATCTTTGTCAAAAGAGCTTGAGGGAGAAACTACTGTGCTGGGGTCTGAACATTGATTTGCCAAAGGTTCCTCCTGTCCCTGCTCCTTTGCAGCATTGGGGGATTGAGTGACTTGGATTTCGTCAGAGAACATGACCGTTTCCAAATGCAACATCTCCTTCTCCACTTGCTCAAGAACAGGGAAAAATGAATCCACAATTGAATCCATGATTCCGTGAGCGATCCAATCTGCACTAATCATCAGGTCTCTATCAAGATGACAGTCACAGAGCGACAATTTACCTGCAGACATGGTTATTGTAGCTGATTCGGCTAGAGAAAGGATCTTGTTCCTGACGGCATCCGCGTGTTCTACGGTAACCAAGTTAACGGGGTTCACCTTTAAAGCTATCCAACATACCAGAAATGTCTGAGAAGTGGAACTGAACAACATGTGGATAGGTCAGTACTCGACAGGAAATTTGCGTCTGGGATGATAACTGACCGAGCATATACCCTCCTTGAAAACAACAAGGTAGACATTCACACCTTCTAGGAACCCTTCGTCTCTTAGCTCGCCCCGGCCTTCCTGACCCGTCTGAGTACCCATGAGGCGTCTCCGGTTTCGACTTTTCTCGCTTTCAATCGCTCGAAACACAACCAGGTAGTACCCCAGTTTGGGGAAAAGTTCCAGCTTCTCCCGAGGTTCCTGCATTAGGATATCTTCCAGAGTGAGCGGGTGAAGATGGAGTAGCTACGTATAAAATTCGTGACAGTCAGCGCATAGCTAGAAGGGGAGAGCTCTGGCATATACCTTTCCAATGGCGCGCATGTCTTCCCAAGTAGGGCTAGCTACGTCCAACCACCACGCCTTGTCTACATCGCTATCTGACGGGTCGCGGGTTACCTGAGGCGCTGTGGGTATAACGACAGGGACATCACTCCGGTTCTTGCCCTTTCGGCCTCTTCGGCGCATGCGAGCGTCCTCGAGTTCCACAGGCCGATAGTCACTCGAGGGCTCAACAGGCAAAACGAAATCGCGATATCGCAGACCATCAGACGTCCCTCCAGCCCGAACAGTCGAAACAACTTGACTGTCAGGAGGGGGAGTCGAGTTCTCTTGCAGCCGACGAGAGCGCGCCGTCGTTTTCATAGACCTGCTCAGTTCCTGCAAAATGGCAGGGAGCGCAGTCGTACGCAGGACCCCACGTGGTTCAGAGCCAACGTCGACTAACCGAACGCTCGCCTTTGCCCTCTGGGATGAAGATTCCGCGAGACGGGGAGAGTAGAGTAGGAATTCTCTAGGCACCTGTCGCGCCTCCTCTCGAGCTCGGATCTTAGCATGTACCTCCCATTCCGACTTGGCATTATGGATATCGGCCACACTCGGCCGCCTCCTGCGACGTTTCGAGGGAACAGAGCGAGAGGCGGTGACGATAGACGGACGAGACGAGGATGAGCTTGGGGACGAATCCGAAAGCGACGAAGTGGAAACCCATGCTCGCGCCCAGTGCGATATCGCACGTTCGACTATGGTAGAGATTGCTCCAAGACGGCCACCAAAGACCGACGAATCCGAGCTCGAGATAGAGCGCGAAGGCGACGAAGAGCTGTTCGAGACTACTGAAGGAGGCCGAGGTGTCCTCGGTGGGGATGGCGGTTCTGGCGGAGGTTCACCGCGGTAGATATCATCGTCTTCGTCGTCTTGGACATCATCGAACGTGATATGAGGCGAGGCAGAGAAGTAGTCGGCATGCGGTTGTGTTTCGAGGCGACTATACAAGTCAGAACATTGCTGAGCCTCCGCTGCTGCCTCTGCCTCTGCCTCTGCCTCGGGATGGTGGTGTAGGTCGAGGGACGACATCTCGACGGGGGACTATGACTGATATTGCCTCGTCGTAGGCAATACAGCCCAACGCAATGTCTACGTTGCCATAAGTTGGAGGGAGGGTCAAAGTGGTACTCATCAAAACTTTCGTCCGCGAACCAGCCCACTCCGAGCACCGACAAAACCTCCACACAGTCACGGGATCTAGTGCTCTATATATATCCGGCGCTTCACGAGTCGGAATTGACGGGTTTCAAGTTTCAAAATTCCAAGATTACAGAAAGTGCGAATCCAATTTATGAGTGATTGCAAGATACGTCAGGTAACAGGTATGAGATAGGGTTCCAATGCGACGATGAAGGAAAGGACGGTGAGCTCAGCAAATAAAAGGACATGTGTGTAGTAGGAATGTGTACGACAGAAACCCCTCAGGAATACACGAAAGACGCAGTGGAAAGCAAGAAAGCAAAGTAAGAAACGCAGAGTAGAACAACGGGCTATGTGAGGTAAGCGGGAGAGGGAAGTAGATGTGACCGGTGTCTCCTACTCAAAGGCTTGGGCTGACGATGCGCAGAATAGTCCGAAGGTGGAGCCATCTGCGCAAGCTCAGCCTCCGTGTAATCATCGCCTTCAAGCAGCGCATTCGCAGTCTCCAGAAACCACATGTGCTTCTTGATCGAATGAACCACAACAGTGCCACCCACACGCTTGCCTGCGTAACGTTTGACTCTTCCCTCGCGTTTCGAATACGCCTCGTCCCAAAGTGTGACATTGCCTGATGAAGCCAGATGATCAGCTACGGTATATACTGCATATTTTGAAACAGACACTCACGTTGTTTCATCTTTGACAACTCGGTGCCTTCAATCAAAGCCTCGACACTGTGGTTGAGGGCGAAGCCCTGCACGGGAGGGGAATAGCGGACTTGGAACGTGGCTACAGAAGAGAGAACCCAATTTGGCGGAGTGCCGCCTTGGGGACCAAACGGATCCACATAGTCGTCAAGAGCGTTCAACGGTTCAGATGGGAACGGCGCGCTATTGAGCGCACGCTGCCAACGGTCAAGGTCTCCCAAAATCCCTTGCTGAACCCGCTGGGCTTCTGAGGGAAACAAAAACCCACGAGAATACCTACATGTTATCATCAAGGTCAATATAATGCAATCTGAGCAAGCAGTTTTGACGTACACAGTGCCAGCTTTTGGATGATCATAGACCCAACAACGCTCAGGCACCCAACGTACGTCCTGCGAACGCGGATGCCACCGCACCCATTTAGACGTGACCTGATCTTCCGCACCTCTCACATTCTCTCGCGCACTGGGATCCTTGGATATCCAATCCACAAGGCTGTGACTGAGCGCGTATAGCTCACCCGCCATGAACCGGTTCTTGACGAGATAACCCCAGAAGATCATAGGGTCGTCATTCGGTAGCTTGGGCGAGGATGGAGTTTCCGGAGTCGCAGGCGGCGCAACGAGCTCGGGCTGATAGTTGTACTGCCGGGGAAGCGAGCTGCCGTGTAGCTGCACCCGTAAGTGAGCCTCCAGTTCCGCCAGCATAACAAAAGAGTCGTCATCCGCCTTTATGATAAAATCGGGCCGCACCCAAGGTTTTGGATTTCCCGTGAGCTGGTCTCGGTGAGCGTGCAGAGGATCATGCTGTGCTAGCATAGGCGCAGGCGTCGTCAAATTGACATAAGACAGGTTCTGCGGGACCTTGTCAAAGTGATCAAAATAAAGCGGGGGTACCCAGGCGCCGGTAGCTGCCCACTTGAGGTACGCATATGTTTTGCCGTCGTTCATGTTTTCCTTTATCGGAAGGACGATTATATCATTATAAGCTGCGATAGCGGTCAGATGAGCGGATTATCTCGACAAATGTGCGAGTCAAGATACGCACTGTCCATTTCTAGCTGTACTTTCCTCTCCAAATCTTTCCGTGGCTTTCCCATGATGAACCGTATCACCGTGCGCGACGTACCCACACCACCATCACCCTCCCCTGCTCCGTTCCTGCTCCGCGGATGGCTCGCATACGTATCCCTTATCAACGACCGCCTCTCATACCCGCTATCCATACTGAAAACCCCAACGAAAACGCCGGCAGGCGAGAGCGAATCCAGGTCATCTGGTGGGAACGACTTCGGCGTAATCTGTTCGGGCGGTTGGATCGGAAACGATGCGTATGCGCCCAAGAATGTCGGTGGAGGCTCCGTTGAGTAGTCAGGAAGGGTACAGTAGCCTCTCCAAGGCAGAGGTTGCTTGTCCGGATTGCACAGGTATATGATAAAGTTCGTCAAGGAAATCGCAAAGGCAGCAAAGCACAGAAGTGCGAAGATCTAGACCAGACGAAAACGCGTCAGGACGCAGAGGAAACGGATACCAGCTCATGACGTACGATAGTTAGCGGAGTCTTGGGAATGAATGGCAGGATGTATCTCCTGAACAACCTGTACCACGACAATCTCCTGCGTCTCCTCGCAGGCCCGTCCGTCCACCACTTCGGCACTTCTGTGAGCGACAGGCTTCGACTGTGCAAGCTGCGAAGGAAAGAACTCGATTCTAGCTCATTCTCTTCGCTCTCTGATGAGCACGACGAGGTTTCGTCGTCGTTGGTGTACAGCGGCGACGCTGGTCGCGATGGCACAGGTGTGTTTGAGTTGGTGGAGCACAGTGAAGTGGTCGACTGGTTGTAGGATGGGGGGTACAACAATGTGGTCGAGGGGGGACGGGTTGAGCGCTGAGGGTTAAGTTCCGTCGACGAAGAGGACATGGAAGCGTAAAAGGGCGTGCGATTTGCGAGGTTGGCAGTGTCCTGCATATCATCTGTGTTGTGGTATGGGTTGTCAGTGTCTTCTACCAGGACCGCCGGCTGGGTATAGGCCAGTGCATATCTGTCCTGGGGCATAGCCAAGAGACGTTAGCGGAAGAGAGACCAGTGCAAGCAGTGTAAGAGCTGTTTTGGACGACGACGGGGCGTGTGTTATGAGCTGCTAAGATGCAGAGAAAGAAAAGGACGAAGGAGGAGTGAGAGAGTGCGAGTGAAGGAGAGTGAGAGTTAAAGTGAAAGGCTGAAGGAAAAGGAAAGTGATGTGGCTGTGGAACAACGAGAACGGTGCTGATGGGTGCAGTTGCTCAGTATGCCTTCTTCAGCCGCCCATCCCCGCGGTATCAAATTCCGCCTCGCCCATTCCGCTATCCATGATCACCCTCTTCCCCGAGAAAGAATAACAAGTCTAATTTTTGCTCAACTCTTCACCCTTTGCCAGCATTATTTCAAGTTCAAGCGCAGCAGCTCCATCGAGAGAGAGAGCGCGCAACGTCACCGTTGTGCATCTTTAAATCCACCGGTAGCCAGTAACATGATCACTGATCTCAGCCACCCACACTCCCAAAACAGCAAGCGTTGTAGATCAATCCTACCCAGTTAACGCCATGTGCTAAAATCGCAGAATCAACAGCACTGTCGCCCCTTCCTTGTCAATTCATGATTGGCATGCATGTCCCTCGGTGATGATTAAGAGCCACAGCCTCGTCAGCCCGAGCTACCTGGCAGCTCCCACAGTGTCCCACCACGGGCTATGCACGCCGCCTCAACGGTATTTTAGTCATCGAGTCTGGAGACTCGACGTTGCACAAGTGCACCGCCCTGCGCAGTTTGTATTGTATCATTCCCTGAGATACGCGGAGTAAAAGTAGCATATGACAGTGTACAGGAGCCTACTAGCCTGTCTGGCCCACTGCGCAGCAACTGCCACCTGCTACGCACAGAGAGATGCTGATCGTGTACAGCAGTGGGTGTGAGTATTTTACGTGTGGATCATAATCAGTGTTGGTGATTCTTACATGATACAGTGGTAGACAAGCGTCCAATTAGCCGCCCGCTGTCGAGACTACCAGCGTAGCGATGCCATGAGTCCTTGGGGCAGGACATCGTTGTGTATGGTTGCACACAATAGTGCGCCGTTTAGCCGCTATTATTTTAAGGACGTAGATTGTGGGGAGGGAGACCACGTCGTCAAAATTGTTGCCATCTCAGGTATCCTACACAAAAGTGCTTCAATGCCACAAGCGTCCGTCAGCTTCCACACCCTCGTCTGTAACACCGCCTCAGTGCAGCCCATCTGCATACACCTTCTTCCAGCTCGGTCTCTCCTTGATCGCGTCCCAGAACGCCGCAATACGTGTCTGGCGCTCGTTAGGGTCCACAGTCGTGGCAGGCAGCCCTGCGCGACGTCTGGCCTCAGCGACCGAGAAATCTTTCGGTAGTCTAAATCCCTCGCCAATGTGGGTCTCAATGGCAGCTACCACACTGTCACCGTTATCCGCAGCAGAGGCACCGCTCAGCTTCCCAATACGGGCGAGCCACGCGGCAAGGTGAAGATCAGCGAGGGATAACTGGTCGCCTGGACGGAGAACATAGATAGTCGGCACAACGTTACATACAAGGTCCGAGAGACTTACCAAGCACAAATGGTCCGATGATGTCGTTTGACAGGGTCGTCAAGACCTCCTTCAAGTTGTTCCACCCGTGCGTAGCAGCCTTGTAGTATTCTGAGCGACTGAGCTTGGCTGGGTCGTCCAGCTCGTCTTCACTCTTGTCGCCGTTGTCGAAGACTTGCAACATCATTTCCGACGCCGCCCTCCTCAGCTCCCAAAACTTGACTGTCTTCTCCGACACCTTGATCTCAGATGTCTCATTCTGCTTGATCAACTCGGTGATCGCGTCTGTCTTTGCATGCAGCAGGGGACGCAGCTCTGGCGTGATCTTCTTAAGCTCTTCGTCGTTGCGCGCGTTCAGGAACAGAAGCGCGTTAGGGTCCGCGGGGAGCGAATGAAGTAGATCAATGAGCTTGTTGCTTGCCGCAGAGAATGCGATCGTAGCTGGGGTCAAGGTAGGCGCAGGCGCAGATGAGGTGGTGTGCGTGCGAGACTGGGGAGACCGTGATTTGTCGAGGAACTCAACAATAGTCTGGAAAAAATATGATCGCCAACAAAGTCAGTGTCATGCATAAAATGGGGTAGCCCGGGCGCACCTTTGTCTCCTTGATTGCTTTGTAGCGGCTCTCCACCTCTGCCTCGAGGGTGGTTGACAAAGGGACGACGAGGGTAGGGACCGTCGCTATCAAATCAGGACTTAGAGAACGTCACATGTTGAGAGGACCGTCCAACGCTTACCGTTGGGGTTGATTCGAAGGTAGGAGGGATCAAAATTCTCGCCCTTGGCTATATGCGCAAGATAAGATCGCGATTAACCACAGCACTGCATGCAAAAGACTTACATATATCCACCTCTTTCAGGTCGACCTCGTCAGGTCCATAGCCCTTCTCTTCTCTATCGCGGAAAACGCTATATTCAGACGAAAAGTATTGGCCACAGATAGAAAAATCACGCACAAGGCCAGAAGAGCTACCCGAGAAAGTCAGCCATCGATTCTGACCCAAGAGACCGCAAGTTTGTGTTACTTACGCACAGATGCCCAGATGGAGTTCTTGCTGTAGTACAAGGATGCCTTGGGTACGCTTTCAGTAGCAGTAGCCATGTTGAGTACGATGCTGGAGAGTGCAGATGGGTGGCGGTGATCACGACGAGGTCTTTATAACAGATGTCAAGCCTACCGCCTCCATGAAACTGGAGTTTCCCAGGCTTTGCGTAGACTCAATCGACGCGATTCTGGATGACGTCGACGCTAAAATGGGTTGTTGTGTGGCGTCGTGACATATCGATCGTGACACACACAGTCACAGGTCGCGTGACCGTTCTCTACCATGAAGGCTTCAAAAGAGGACGCTCATTGTGCTGTCTACCACGACCACCGCAGTGTACCAAGATGTCTGCCCCAAGGTAACGTGGTTGTTCTGCGAACGTCCGTGGGAATGCTCACGATCCTCTACGACGTTCGCCACAGGCATGAGTTTTACGAGACAGACGAAAAGCTGACGCTGTCCGTGTTCGACAAAGGCGCAGACCCCTCTCAAGTTTCCGTAGACATCCAGCCTCGAAGCGTGAGTGCATCTGCTCTCGAGGCACACGAGTTGTGCGCTGAGGTCACGCACAGCTCACTTACAAACACGGAGAGAAGGAGCTGGTGTTGCAGCCGTTGAAGGGCCAGGTCGATGTAGAGAAGAGCGACTTTACTGTGGGCAAGGTCAAGGTCGAGATCCGGCTCGTGAAGATGTCGCCAGGCAGATGGGGAAGTCTCGTTGGGGATGCCCCAGATCGTGAGTCATTGTATGCGTTTATGCCAGACTCTTGTTGATTGCGATTGACAAAAAGCTCTTTCAAACTTCCCCGCTGCTGGCACCCCATCTGCGCCCTCTTCCGGCCAGCCACGGCGGATAGCTCACAAGAACTGGGAAGGCATCACGAACGAGATCTTAAGCTCTGAGAAGACAGCGACGGTTGACAAAGACCCCAACGTGGGTGGCGACTCTACTGTGAACGAGTTTTTCCAGAAGATCTTTGCGGACGCGGACGAGGATACGAAACGCGCGATGATGAAGAGCTACCAGGAGAGCGGTGGCACGACGCTGAGCACGAACTGGGATGAGGTGAAGAAGGGACCGGTGGAGGTCAAGCCACCTGAGGGCAGCGAGTGGAAGAAGTGGGCTTGAGACCAGAAATCAGTTGCATTCGGATGTCGTGTACAGTACTTACTTGCGGTATACTAGGTTAGTCGCCATCATCGAGGCGCCAACCAGTCGGTGTGCGGCCACGACACATATTTGGTTTGTCACACGCCCGGGCTGCGCAGCATTCTGAGCCCAATTAATCTCACACGGCGGCCTGAGCCTGACACAGCATTCCCGTGCAACGAGGGACACGCTCGAAGCGGCAGGCCGCGCGTTGTGGTGCGATTTTCGAGGTGTGGACGCGTGTGGACGACGACCGGGTTTCCCAGATCAGTCCAGGGGCTCACTCGGACTTCTCGTAAGAAGGACAGACACTCCATCTGATACCCCGCTCCCACATCATGCACGGCTCGTCTGTACCGCATCCTATATAAGTCTCACCGCTTCACAAATGAAAATGCTCGCTGCCTCAGGCCTCCCTCCATACCCACCTCCCACTCTCAACGTGCAATGGCCGCAAACATAACCAGCAAGTATAACGCTTCGTCCGTACCACACACGCTAATGTTGTTTCTTCCATAGTCAGAGCGACTGATCACTTTGGTGGCTCGCCTTACCACTACGTGCCAACAGAGTGGATATGCGCACTCTTTATCGCGCTATTTGCTCTCAGTGGACGTACGTTGTTCCCGGACAAACACACGTACAAAATCTCACTCAGGCTTCTCACAGTCCTTCACCTGGGCCAAGGAATTTACACGCGGCTCTGGTTCATGCTACCAACAGCCGTCCTGGCAAACATCTCTGAAGTCATCGGATGGGGAGGGCGGTTATGGTCGAGCAAGAATCCCACCCTGTTGGACCCTTTCCTGATGCAGTAAGTACAGATGAACCAACTCGTTTGTTTGTCAACGTATCTTACATGATTATGAAAGAATCACAACCACTATTATCGCACCGACACCCCTTGTTGCTGCCAACTTTGTCATTCTCGGTGAAGTTATCAGAAGAATGGGACCGCAGTATAGCAGGCTCAGTGCAATGTGGTGTAAGTGACTGCGCACACGCTTATTGATCAGAGAAACTCATTTCTTTTGGCGCAGACACAATTGTCTTCTGTTCATGTGTGAGTGTCTGGCTGCAAGGGCATAGTTTCTAAATTCAACATCTTGACTGACCAGTTTGACAGGATATCATCGCCCTTGTCATCCAGGCTGTCGGAGGAGCCTCAGCTTCGCGTGCTGTCCACCAGGGCACCAATCCGAATCATGTACGTATCTTGCGGAGCACTTGACACCTAGCGAACTGATCCTTCCACACAGGGCGGAAACATCATGCTTGCGGGCATTGCTTTCCAACTGGGTAGGTGGTTCATTTTTTGAGCAGAATTATCCACGTCTAATCGCCTATCTCGTTACAGCTGCCATCACCATCTATGTCGCTCTCGCGGTCGAATTCGTCATTCGTTACTACTGCGACCGACCTGTACGGAAAGCAGCCTCGAACAAGATCGCACAAAGGTACCTCGAAAAGAACACCAAGCTTATGCTCCTCGGGCTAGGCTTCAGCAGTCTGTTCATTTTCATTCGGTGAGTTTCTTTCCAATGACCGTTCTCGGACTTTTGAGAGCGAGGTATTGATGCGCTTGGTACTTTAGATCCATCTACCGTACCATTGAACTGCAGAATGGTTGGGATGGTCGAATCATTTCCACGCAAGTGCTCTTTAGTAAGTCACACGCATATTGGTCATTCAATTTCGCATTACTGACTGCCTCTGCAGACGTCCTTGATGGCGCGATGATTGTTCTCGCGACGTTTACCCTCAACCTCTTTCATCCCGGCTTCCTATTGGGAAATGGAAGGTCATGGTATATGAATGGAAACTCAAGTTTTAATGACTCTCATAGCAACACGACCGTTGAGGATGGTCAAGAGACAGCGCAAAGAGCAAAGACGTCTACTGCCGCATAATACATGTGTTCACCGTGCTTCTCAGGCTGTCCACCTTTTCCTTGCCATTAATGATCCCCTGCATGATACCTAGAACGATATTGGTTTAGACTGTTGTGTTTGTATCACTCTTGTCACACAATTCGGCAGCATAATTTAATGACGGACGATCTTAAGAATCCAGTCGTTTATAAAAAGTCCTTGAAGTCGCGGAAAAAACGAATCTTCGCCGAGTCATCAGAATGGAATTGACCTTCAGCAGCACCTTGAAGAATCTGCATAATCGAAGTGTGACTCTAGCTGTTTTGCCAAAGCATCCTTTTCATTGCACAAACTTTGATGCCGCATTGGCCGACGCCGCATGGCCAAGCTCACCCTCGGCGCGCTCTTCGCGCACGGCGGCCGAGCCGTGCGCAATGCCAGTCAAGTATCTGTAGAAACATGTGGTGCTTTTTGTTGGAAACATTGGATATCGCAGTGCGCATCTTGGCGAATTGTGTTCGCGACAAAGACCGCCCCCTGAACGTTGAACCCGGGCACAGCTTCCTTGTATGTTCTAACCCGCGGCCCGTATTTCAAAATTTCATCATTTTACATGTGCACGAAATAGTACTAAGCCGTTCTGCAAACTCTCATTTTTATCCTATTTGCCCTTGTGAATATCCATGAAACCTGGTATCTCCTAACTACCATGAACTTTTGAACACTCTTTTTCCTTCCGACTCGGACTCGGACATGATCCAAGCCCCAGGCCCCTCTACCATCCGGACTCTCCTCGGGTCGTCTTGAGGGAGGGTGTTTAGGTATCTGACTATATGTACCATTTCCCTAGCACCCGGTTCTTTAGGCCTCTGTGTTCCTTCCCTTAGCGAGGTCTCAACTTGTTGCATAAGCCTGCTGTACGTCGCTGGAACCAGGTATTTGATCTGGTTAGAATGCAATGCGTTGTGAGCAAACCATCCTAACGTTGCCTGATCAGTCGGCTTTTGGCTGGGATCAGTCGGCTTTCGGCGGGCGCGTTTGATCAGATTGGTTTGAGAGACCTTGCTATGGGGGTGGACTTGGGAAAAGTTGCATGTGCCTTTGCTCCGTGTGTCCAAGATAATACTGGAGGAAGTTGAAGAGCGAGATCCTGGACTGCCATGTGGGATGGCAAACACAGGTATTGTATAAGATATACTGGTGACAATGGTGGCAAACAGAATGAGAGAGGTTGAGAACTGCATGGTGTTATTGAATGTCAAAGTGGTTGAAAAGATGTAGAATAGCCAGCTGTAAGCATAGTTTTAGTTCAGTGACCCAAGGTGCGTGCCAAGCAAGCAATGGTGTACTTACCAATCAGGGTTGAAGTAACAGAAAGACCTGGAGCAACAGAGGTGTGTCAAAGGACAGTTTGAGAAGGGTGCAGTAGGATTGGCTAGCTGTAAGCACAACCTCAGCATGGTGATTCAGGGCAGGTGCAATACAGACAACAATGTACTGACCAATCAGTGTTGAAGCAACAGAAAGACGTGGAATAACAGAGGTGTGTGAAAGGGCAATTTGAAAAGGATCCAGTAAGACAGCTAGCTGTAAGAACAATTTCAGTACAGTGATTGAAGGGGGAAGGGGGTGGGGGATGAGTGCAATGTGGACCACAGTGGACTTACCGACCAGCGCTGAAGTGATGGAAAGACTTGGAATGCTGAGGTACAAAAATGGTGTGAACTTGGGGCCTTATATATGTTGTGCTTCATACACAGTGCTGGTGCCATCACGAAAAAAAGAAAAGTCTACCCTAGCTACTAGTTGCTATGGTGCTCTCTAGCAACAGGTAGACATGTCATTGCTTCCTGATCAGTGCAACAACATAGGGGGGGGGGGATTCCCCTGTACTAAAGTCCAACTGTTACAACTTGTGATCAAGATGACAGGATTGTTTGTTCTCAGGCTATGTTTCTTTTCCCTCTGCCTTTGCAGTAGCATCAAATATGTAGCTGTCTGCTGCCTGCCTCTACTGGTATCTGCAACCCCAAATTGGCACCATCAGCTCGATATTTTGGCATTGAATCTAGCTGCACTGCAGTGTTAGGAGATTTCAAAAATTCTACAACTCATGCACACAGCTTGGGGTTGCATTAACCCTGTATCTCCCTTCAAAACTTGCACTACTATCAGATGGTGGCAGCAAACTGAATAAGTAATACTGCCTGATATAGTTTCTCCGAAACTTTGTTCTTGGCAATAACCTTGCCAAGTAATTAGTTATGATTATTCACTTTAGTGAGTGCACCTGTTATTGGTAGCACCTTTGACAAACAACTTGATTTGGCTTCATTTGCTAAGTACACATATCACAATTGACAATTCTGATGGCAGGAAAAGCAGGCATAAATTAATAAGGGTCATGACAGATGGTGGCAATGGGCTTTATTTATCTTGTGATTAATCTTGTGCCGTGTTTAATGTGGATGCAACAATCAGTTGTAGTGCTCACTAGCACTCACTGCTGATGCAAGAAACTACTCATGCATCCCAGAAGTATAGGAGTTGGAAATATCCTGTTTGAATCAACTTTCAGAAAAGGTTACATATGTCCTGTTGATTTCTGGACTGCCCCATCCCCTTTGAAATTGCCACAGGCTGTGTTCTGATGGCAACTAATGCTTGTAGAGCTTTGTAAAACTGGTTGCAGTGCCTGCTGCTGATGCAACAAAAACAACTATGTGCCCCAGAAATAGCAGTTGGAAATGTCTTGTTTGAGTCAACTTCCAGAAAAGGTTACATATGTCCTGTTGATCTCTGAACTGCCCCATCCCCTTTGGAACTGTCACAGGCTGTGTTCTGATGGCAACTAATGTTTGTGGAGCTTTTTACAACTGGTTGCAGTGTCTGCTGCTGATGCAACAAAAAATTACTTACTCCAAGAATATAGGGGTTGTACATGTTTTGTTAGAATCAGCTCCCAACACACTGGTGATTCTTGCTCAGTGAGCAAAGAATGTTGGAGGATTGCTGTATGAGATTTGTCAATTGTTGTACATGTGTGCAATTGACTTGGCTGCCTGGCCAGGATGTGACATCATCTTGCCTATGTGCCAGCAAGTACAAGAGCAGAGCTTCAATCTCAGTCTGGGTGACCTCTTTCAGCAAACTGGCCATAACTTCCTTGATTTTACTCCAATTGACAATATTTTTGAGCCAGGATGTTGATACAGGATAGGGCTATCAAATGGTTTATAGTATGCTTCCAGTTGTGTGCATGTGTATTCTGCAAAACTAATAGTACATTTGGATTGTAAAAAGTGATCTGATACAAAGTTCTGGAGGGCTGGTAGTAACTTGCGGGAGTAGGGCCAGCAAATGGCAAGATACAATTCCTGAGGCACAGAATGTGATTTGAATGTTGTACATCTTAAATAAAAAATGTGTTTAGTTTATAGTAGAGCATGTACATATTGCAACTGAACATTTGCATCCTTACATTGACAGATGAAATTTTATTTCTGTAGTGTGACCATTTTGTTCAGTATGTCTATCAGTGTGTATCCCATTGTGAAACAATGTATGAGCATTGTTATCAATAATATGGAAAGTGAAATGGCTGTCACCATGTAGTTAATTCCATGCAAGTTAAATTCATATCTACTAGCCTGCATAATATGTGTAACCCTGGCGCGGGTTAGCACAGTGCTCGGAACAGCATATATACTCGATAAGACTGAGATAATAACATCTCAGTTAAACTGCCTTTTGGCGTAACAGTTATGACATTGGAGTTCAGATCGCTTACAATATGTTCAGATTTGAATAAAATGTCATTACCTCTATGATAGCAGGTGCACTTTTTCTTTGATGTGATGTGCCTTAAAGCATTCATCCAGCTGGAAGAGTTTTCCCGTTACATGAGCCATTACACTTGATTTATTCTTCCAGCTATTCTTTGTGCAGCGCCATAGAGTAGATCTAGCATATGATTCCATTTCACGTCAAAATATATCACAGTATATCACTATAAATTTTGAGCTTGTAACTGGTAAAAGCATATACTTCCAAAGTTCTCCTACATTGCTACCAGTTGCATCTCTGAAAAATCCATTTGGTAGATCCTGATGCAGGCAATCTTGATTAATGGTTATACTATCTTCAAGGTCACTATCTCATAATACAGATTTTTAAAGATATCACAAAGCATTGTCAAGTAATTATTGCCTGTCAGAGCTGATTTTTGTAGTAAAAAGCTATCATATGCCCAACTATATGATCAACTATTCCAATTGAATTCCTTGAGATCAAGTCAATTGGATAGTACTGGGTTCAAATTGATTTTTTGTGTCTCATGGGTTTGGTTGAGTATTTGACTTTTTCTAAGTCCTTTCTACCCTTGTTGAATGATTTTATACCTTCCACCTCACTATTATGTTTGATTTCAGTTTTGACTTGAGCAGGTACAAATCAGTCTACTGTAGCATTTATATGTTCACTTGGTTGATCTTCCAATGTATGATTGACTGTCTTATTTGTATTTTATCTCCCTCAGTGCTGTTCAATATTTGCCACACTGCCTCTTCAAACAGATCCTCAATGCTGTAAACATCTTTACCATTCCACTTTAATGGCTGTGGCAGAGTTTTAGATATGTATTCTATCCCTCTGGCATATCAACATGATGATATGCAATGATTACCATGAACACCTTTGTGTATTTTTTCATGAATCTCAATTAAGTGATCTTGTCAAGTAGTGCTCAAGCAGCAAAATTCCTGTCTTCAATTGCCTGACAGTCCTCCTACCATATGCTTATTTGAGGTCTCATGTAACTCAAGCTATGTGATAAGTTCACCCATGAGATAAGCAAGCATCAATGGACTTCTGTCATTGGTCACAACTGTGACCAATGACAACTTCTGTTACTAATGTGCCCTGTATAACCCACTTTGATAAGTATTTCTGTTACTGGTACCAATTTTTGTTAGCATATTGCTCAGCATAGTTACTTTGTTAAGTAATTTTGTCATTGGTAACAACTTTTGTTACTAATGTGTCTGGTTAACCTACTTTCATAAGTAATCATCTTACTGGTAACAATTTTTTTTACCAATATGTTTGAGACACTCACTTTGATAACTAACTTTGTTACTGGTAACAACTTTTGCTACTAATGTGTTTGGATTACCCATTTCAGTAAGTGATTTTGTGACTGGTAACAACTTTCCTTACCAATGTGTTTAGATCACTCACTTTCATAAGTAAATTTTTATTGGTAAAACATTTGTCATTAATGTGCCTGTCACGGAGACAGAGCTCGAGGCAGCAACTAGGGACACAAAGTGGAAGACGACGACAAGGTGGTGGCAGGCATGTAGCACAATGTTCTCACCAACTATAAACCTTATGCAGGTGTCTAGCCCAGTAAAGATCAAGTTAGTATTGGGTACTACTAGCTATGTAATACAGGAGGGGTTTACTTACCTAGCCCAGTAAAGACCAAGAGGTCGAGATGGGGGGCTAGGAGCGTACATGCAGCATCTTATATAGACTTCAGGGACCTGCGCACAGACCATGTTAAGGGCATGCTTTGCAAGAAGCCGTGTGAACAAAGAACAATAGAACTATCTAAAGGAGAACAATAGCTATTGTATGGACTCTGTAACAGTTAAAGTTACTACTTACCAGGTAAGTTGATAAACTGGGGGGAGTTGATTGAGATAGAGAGTAAGAGGTGTGGTGAGTGAAGTACTGTGAGGTACTGAGTAGTCCTGGTTCAACAGAGTGGATAAGACTGAGGGGAGATGCCCTCAGGAGTGCCTCTATATATACATGAAGGGGAGAACCCCAGGTACTACCCTAAGACCCCTAATACCTACATGAGTAAGCGAAGTAATCTACCTTAGTAAGCATGCCCTATGCCCTAGTGGTGCCACTTCAATAATCAACCAATAGCAATTGTCCCCATGACCTGACCCCATGACCCAGTCCCAAGGCTAGACTTTTCCAGAAGGTTCTGAGAACTATGACATCATCTACTAGAATGTTCTACACTATGACATCATAGTCCCAGCATGTTCCACAAGGTTCCAGAGCGTTCTATCATGTGATACACAGATAAGGAAAGGAGTGCATCGGCGCATCAGAGACAGAGGGCGCATCAGTGCATCAATTGATAGGCACTGAGAATAAGCACCAGAATAAGTGCTTAAATATTCCCAATAATACTGTTGCCTGGTAAGGCAAGTCTTGTAGAAACATTGAAAATCTGTGACAGTGGTTAAGCAGGCAGCAGACCTTGAATCTGAGTCTGAGCACTGTTTTTCAGTAAACTGGCCACAACTGACTCAATTTTGCTACAAATTACAAAGTTCTGCAGCCAAAATGACCGCAGAATACAGGGCTGTTGAATGGTGTAGATTTTACTGCCACTGGTGTAGATGTGCTCGCTGTAAAAATTGAATACTGCGTTTTGATCTGCAAAAGCACCCAAATAACAAGTTTTGAAGTGCTGGTAACAAACTCAGTACTTTCCCATCAATTGCATTTATGGTAGTAAGAAAATGAGTGTTATTTTTTGTATTCCCCATCAGATCTTGTGGCATAGAACAACAGTGTTACATGTTGTGACAGCTCAAAGCGCTGGCAGGCACTGGAACAATTCTTCATTCTTCAGGAATGGTAAAGCTAGTGTAAGGCTATCAACTGTTACTGGTTTTACTTCCTGTTCAATTCACATGCTTTGGGGGACAAGGGGCTTACATCTGAGGGAGCATCAGTGTGCTGGCACATACTTGCACAATTCTTCTTCATTCTTCAGGAATGGTAACTGCAGCAATATTCTGATCATATACAAAGCCTACTTTCCAACACAGATCAATGCCTGAGTTGACTATGCAAATAGTCAGTTGTAGATATAGCATGCGGCAAACCAGCCTTGGCTAAACACCCACTCAATCAACACAGATATAGCTGTGAGAATTTGTGTACTATTTAGAAGTCAATTGGCAATATGGTCCAGTAATCAAATCTATCAGGAATTTTTCAGTAGTCTAGAGTCATCTTCAATAGCCAAACCAACAGTGTGATTATCATACCATAGCAACTGCCTGTGGATGTGACCTAAGAAAAGGCTGCACTCATCTGAAGAGTTCAAGCACCATGGGAAAGTCTATAACACTTGATCAAACATGTTTACCAGCTAGAAGATGGCCATATTATAATCAAAGCTCGGCAACATGTATACAATGAATCAAAGTGACTGCACAGCCACTACACTAGATTGTCCTTTTACAATTACTGAAGAATGGAGTAGACTCATTCCAGTGCAGGTAACTGCTTTGATGTTCCCGTAGATGTGACACGACTGTTCCCCAAAGTGTGGGAACTTGATGGGGAGATACACTCAGTAACAGTTTCTGTATTAGTGAAATGATTTGAATTGATGGAACTATGTTGGCTTTGTTACTAGCCCTTCAAAACTTTGTGATGGATCACATTTTCCAATCAAAATAGAGTTTTTGATTTTTACAGCTGGCAAATGAGCAGATATGGGTACAAATCATACACCATTGGATAGTCCCATGTCTTGCCAATGCACTGGTAACAAAATCTATGGATTTGGAGGAGAATTGAGGAAGTTATGGCCACATTGCTGGAAAAGGTTGCTCAGACTCAGATTAAAACTCAGCTGATCCCTTTTATCACAGACTTGTAAAGCATATATCAGCAGTTTGGTACTTCCATCAATAACATTTATTGATGTGTGTAATGATTGCACAAAGCCTATTTAACATAA
Source organism: Cytidiella melzeri (assembly GCA_022592445.1). Classification (NCBI taxonomy): domain Eukaryota; kingdom Fungi; phylum Basidiomycota; class Agaricomycetes; order Polyporales; family Irpicaceae; genus Cytidiella; species Cytidiella melzeri. The sequence goes on along the minus strand of JABYQR010000100.1, from coordinate 85,297 downwards.
CAGCCAGGGCCAATAAATATGCCCATGGCAGGGTTCGAACCGGTGACCTCTCACATCTGCAGTGCATGGTGGTAATTCCGGATTCCAAGGGTAGGGAGGAATTCCTTAGGCCTCTGCCAACATGCGCAGCGCGCTCCTTCCCGTTCAGGTGAGCATCGCCACTGTAACTTGTGGCACCGTCACGAGCAACCACTAACTCGACTCTGCCTCTGTCATGACGTTAGCAGTGACTAACAGAGGTCATGCACGGAGGGGCTCTGCAGTCGAGCTTCACGAGGTGGTCACCGACCCATTACTCAGAGGCCCAGACAGCCACAGGGGCTTCGCCTATATATACCTGGGTGGCCATGTCAATGAGAGGCATCGCCTCTCGTTCCACCACAGGTAAGCGCATCGCGCTACAGTCCAGGCATGCACTGACATTGTCTCTTGTCTACAACAGAGACGATTCATTTGCGCACACCTGTTTGTATCACTCCAAACCATCTTAGTCAATGACAAGTGAGACCGCTGAGGACAATGGACAGGGTCCCTTCTCTCCTTCACCTCCTATCTCTGAAGCGTCGGGTACTGACGCCCATCCGCGAACTGCTGCACCACCACAGCCCGCTGCGGGATCTTCTTCACATACGCAGCCTACACAAGTTGAACTCACTCGAGGAAGAGCCGAGGTTCTACAGACACTCATCGACTTATACGTCGATGAAGCGCTCACCCTCGAAGATCTTGTGGGACAAATGCGTAACAACGGATTCAACACTTTTGAGGTCACAGACGCAATGGAGCAGGCAGTGCAACGAAAAACACAGAGAGAAGGGAAAGGAAAGAAAGTCGAGCGTAACAAAGCAGATGACCAGCCTCGTGCGTCGGGGTCCGGGAATCCTGAGCAAGACCCGACAGGTTTGGATGCTTTCCGAACGATGTTTGCGGCTGCGAACGACGCGGATTGGGCTATCTTTACAGCAAAAGCTCGAGCGGGAATGTTCCGACCACCTGGGATCACCGTCTCTGGACCCGGTAATCAGGCCTCGACGGGGCCTGGTGTTCCCGCAGGGCTACCTGCGCCTACCGCTGGTTTTCCTCCTTCGACTTTTCCTGCGCTTTCTCCTACATTCCTACATTCCTTGGCCGCGGCCTCAACAACGGCTGCGGCTGTCAATCCTCACATTCAGGAAACCATGCGAGTTCTTCAGGCTTGCTCGGCAACAGACAAGATTGATCTTTATGTCGATTCACTCCAGCTTGTATCGCTTGACGAGCCGCTCGTCAAAAGCGTTTGGAAGAAAATCCTTCAAGATCAATATGTTGAGTTTGAGAAACTTTACGCTACACTCGACAATCCTGAGATTGATTTTGACGACTCGAGCCGTGAGTTCGCTGCTGGGTATGTCATTGTCAAGAAGGACCACCTTACCTCCACGAAGCGGTTTTCATCGGAGAGCGAATGGTCTAGGCTTTTTCATGCATGGCGCGAAGGTGTTGTTCTGGTTTTTCCGCACCGCATCGTCGAGCTTGAGGACTACCGCCGTCTCATTGTGGAGATTTTTCTATCATCGGTCTCGTTTCCGGATGGACGACAGGGCTATTCTTCAGCGACCGTTCATGTCGCAACTTTCGGCTTTGCTCACGCCACAGCTTTCGACTACTCCTGCGAACTCATCTTCTCAACGTCTTCGCGCGTCTCAAAGCCCGAGCTCTCTGTCGCGCTCGGGTGTTATCTGCGAGAATTGGAACTTGGGTCTTTGCTTGTTGGATGGGTGTCGTAGGCGCCACAACCTCTGCTCTGAATGTGGAGCTACTCACAGAGCCAGAGATGTCACCGAATGCAACAACAAGCTCCTTGCAAGGCGAGAAGCGAGAAATCGAGCTCGTACGGGAACAGGAGGCCCTGGCAGCAGACGGGCCTAGGCGCTTCACATCTTCATCCTCGTCGCTGACATCTTCGTTCGACCCTGGTCATTCTCTTGCAGCTTTCCGACGGGGATTTGGCTGGGCTGACAGCAATCCTTTCTTTGTCTCTCCCGCAGCTCTCGCGACTGAGAGTGCTGCTCCTCTACCATCTCCGCCAACTTCCTTATCCAACAATGCTGAAGTTCAAACAACTCTCGAACAATACGCTCAATATATCCAGGTCAAAACACCTTTTGATGTTGACCGATTGGGTTCCTTTCTGTCATCACATCCCAACCGCCCATTTGTTGACTCTGTACTGTTGGGCTTGCGAGACGGGTTTTGGCCATTAAGCGACAAGGAGTGGAGTGACGAGATGGATGCACGCGTAGGAAACTATCCAATGGAAGAAATAGATCTTGAAGCCGTTCGGATTTTTCGGGATAAGGAGGTGGAAGCTGGTCAATGGTCAGAGGCAATCCCAAAGTTAGGCAAAGGCATGAAGACTTCACCGATGTTTGTTGTTTGGCAGAACAACAAACCACGCGTCATAACCGACCACACTGCGTCTGGCCTCAACGACAGTATCTCACGGGAGCAAAGTCACGTTCGGTACGACAATATGCAAGACTTCGGACAGTCTCTACATAATCTACAACACCAGAACCCTTCGCAACACTACACGCTGTACAAGTTGGATGTAGCGTCCGCATTTCTTAACTTGCCGGCTCATCCTATTTGGCAGCTCCAACAAATTGTCGTTGTGGATGGGCGATTCTACATCGTTCGGCGGCTTGTTTTTGGGAGCCGCGCGTCCCCACGTATTTGGTGCGCTGTTTCTGGTCTCTTGGCTTGGGTGGCTATCAGAGTCCTCCATATTCATGACATATTTGTCTATATGGATGACTTTTATGGCGCTGAACGGGAGACAGATCTCGTATTGTTTCATGGTCGTTATCGACCTCGTTCCCAGGTTTATCTTCTTCTTTTTTGGGATGCAATCAATTGTCCGTACGATGACAATAAACAATGTGATGGCCCTGAACTGAAAATTATTGGTTTCTGGGTCAACGTGAACCTCGGTTCTATCTCAATTTCACCTTCTTCTGTGGCAGATACAATTCTTGCAATCGACCAGTTCATATCTGAACCTTCTCGTAAACACACTCTACGAGAATGGTCTCGGTTAGCTGGATGGTTGAACTGGGTTTTGAATGTTTTTCCGTGGGGTCGTCCTGCGATGACAGAGATGTATCGGAAGATGAGTGGCAAATTGCATATGCTCGCACCTGTTTACTTGAACCGAGAGGTTGTTGCCGACCTCACATGGTTCAAAGGGGTCATGCCAGATGCCGTCGGAGTGCTCTTCGTTGACAGTGGCAGGTGGACAGACAGCGAAGCCGATATGATCATTCACACCGACGCCACTTTATCTTTTGGTCTTTCTTTTGTCTATGCAAACATCGCCCATGTTTATCATATTGCCCCTCCCCCTTTCGGTATCAACAAACCAGATATATTCTTTTTCGAAGAACTAGCTATTCTCTCCGCCATTCACCACGCTGCTCAACTCCTTGTGCCACCACGTCGTATTTTAATCTTTTCGGACAGTTTAGACTGTGTTCATGCTTTCAATTCCCTCCATGTTTCCCAATCCATTCACAACGCACCTCTTTTGGCTGTGGCTTCCATCATTTTGACGTCTGGGGTCGACGTCCGTGTTCGCCACATCAGCGGAATTGACAATGTCCGGGCAGACTTGCTTTCGCGGTTGATGTTCAACGAGTACCACATTCGCTACCCCGCAGACCGCGTCCACTTCTTCAACCCTCCGAGGGATTTGTTGCCGGTGCAATGGAGACAGTGCTTTTGAGCATCCTCGGCGAGCATGCGAATTGGACTCATTCACATGCTCGCCATCCAGTGTCATCCTTGGAAGACATCGATAAACGCCTCTTGCAGCTTCAAGTCAACTCCATTGAACTTTTGTCGCGAAAAGGTTACCGAACTGGAGCGAAGGACTACATTCTCTTCTGTGTGCGCCATCATCTTCCTCTCGACCCCACACCACAGACTTTGGCGCGATATATAGCATACACTTCGCGTTTCATTCAGTCTGGACCCAAATATCTCACCGGCGCGTGGCACTTTCTGGGCGACATCTATCCTGACTTTGACAAAAACCGTCATTCCGCATATGTTCAAACTGCTATCCGCGGAACCAAGAAACTGCGAGCTGATCCAATCAAGCGAAAACAGCCGTTACGGCCTCACCATCTTGACACCTTTCTCCAGCGCGCTCTTATATCCCAGTCTTACGACGACCTCCTTTTCGCCACCATCCTCTCTTGTGCGTTATATGCCTGCCATCGGATTGGGGAACTCGTCATCGCCAACGATAAATCTTTGTTTGATTGGAGGAAGATTATCAAACGCGCTTCTCTCCGTTTCGACGATTCCTCACGAAGAGTTCAATACATGCTTCCCTACCACAAGGCAGACCCTTTCTATCGCGGTACTCTGATTGTCCACCTCCACCATGCCACAGCGAGTCCGGTATCCCTCCTCCAACAATATCTCCAAAAACGCGACATTATTCATGGCGCTCGACCAGCGCTGTTCATTAAAGAGGACGGTTCGTTTCCTACGCGAGCATGGTTCAAACGCCTTTTCTTCCGTGTTCTCGATCGTGGCACCTTCGAGGCACATTCCGCTCGCGCGGGCGGCGCAACATACTACGCATCCATCGGGCTGTCGGAGAACGTTATCATGGCCTTAGGACACTGGTCGTCTTCAGCTTGGAAGGATTACATCCGCGACAACCCCTCAGTGCGGGCAGAGTTGGAACTGGCCTCAATTCAACACACCCAACCACTCCTCTCATATGCCTTTGTGATTCGCTCATCCTTTTACACCACCACCATCCCCCTCACACACAAAATCATACCAAATAGCTAGTCTCGCTCGTAACAAAGACGATTGGGCTGGTCGCTTCACGACAAACGGCCGGCCCGTGATGGGCCTATACAACTCCTAGTCTGCAGAGAAGAGCAAAGGTGTAGTAAGCCTGATGACCTGAGAAACTGTGTTTTCATTTTTTTTGTTTTGAAAAAGACAGTTTCTCAGGACATCAGGATGACAAACACAGCCCGGCAACAATGTGACTTTGTGACCCACTGAGTTATAATTTGGGTTTTGCAATACAGGCACACTGGTAGCAAAGTTGGTCACTACTAACAAAACTACTTATCAAAGTGAGTATTCTGAGCATGTTTGTAATTAAAGTTGTTACCAGCAACAAAATTACTTATCAAAGTAAGTATTCCTGGCAAGTTACTTGTTGCAGAGCGACTGCTGCTAGACTGATAAACCCTGAACAAGGGTAAAGGAGATGTGGGGTGGAAGTGGAAAGGGATCTGCAACGACAACAACGAGGTCAAAGTTGATGATAAGCAGGCAAGCAGGCACAGAGGCCGGATACTAGCAGTGCAAATGACAGAGTTAATATGATGTGATCCTAAGTTACATGTAGTAACTCACCTAGCAGTGATGCAGAGCTAGGGAGGGTAAGGTCTACTATATATACTGTGTCTGCATGGTCTGTGCGCAAGTTCCCACACTAGGGACTGGAGTAACTGTGGGGTTGGAGTAACAATAAAACAATAACGGACCAGGGTAACAATAACGGACCAGGGTACGTAGAACAATAGAACAATAGCACAATAGAACAGCAACACTAGAACAATAGAAACTGGGGGAATCCCTGGGAAATCCCTAACAATAGACAGGAAACAATAGGACAATAGGAACTGGGGGAATTCCTGGGGAATTCCTAACAATGGAAGGGGAACAATAGAACAATAGCCTAGGTTGATCTGGAACCGTGCCAGATTGAGTCTAGGGTTTGGGTCTAGACTATTGATAAATAAGGCAGGACATCACGTGATCCGGGTTAGGGTTAGGTCCGGTAACAATTCTAGCCAGAAAATAAGCGCTCTAGATAGGTGCCTGATGCTGTAAACTTGTGACTATGATGGAAAAATCCGGTCTCTGTTGGACTATCCATGTCATTACTGATGAAAGTTGTTAATAGTAGAAAATCACTTATCAAAGTAAGTATTCTGAGCATGTTTGTGATGAAAGTTGGGAACATTAGTCATGGAAGTTGTTACCAATAATAATATTACTTATTGAAGTGAGTGATTCAGACACATTAGTAACAAAATTACTTCTGTGAGTGGGTAATTAGGGCACATTAGTGATAAAGTTGTTACCAATAACAAAGTCACTGATGAATGTGGGTTATCCAAATACATTAGCAACATAGTTATTATCAATAACAAAATTACTCATCAAAGTCAGTATTCTGGGCAAGTTACTAATAAAAGCTATCCCTAAAAACACAATGCCTTATCCAAATGGCTAATGCCAGCACATTAGTAAAACAATTACTCATCAAGGTGGATAATACAGGCACATCAATGACAAAATTTGTACCAATAAAAACTTACTTATGAAAGCGAGTGATCCAAAAACATTGTTAATGAAAGTTGTTACCAGTAACAAAGTTACTTATCAAAGTGAATGTTTCAAACACATTGGTAACAATATTTGTTACCAGTAAGATGATTACTTATAAAAGTAGGTAAACCAGACACACTAGTAATGAAAGTTGTTACCAATAACAAAATTACTTAACAAAGTAAGTATGCTGAGCAATTTACTAACAAGATTGGTGACAGTAACAAAACTACTTCTCAAAGTGGATTATACAGAGCACATTAGTAATAGAAGTTGTTACCAATGACAAAAGTCCATTGATGCTTTGTCGCAAAAGGTGTGGGCAGCAAACAATGGGTCTTGTCACAGAGACAGAGCTCAACGCAGTAACTAGGGACACAATGTGGAAGACGACGACAAGGTGGTGGCAGGCATGTAGCACAATGCTCTCACCAACTATAAACCTTGTTCAGGTAGCTAGCCCAGTAAAGACCAAGTTAGACTACCAGCTATGTAGTACAAGAGGGGGTTCGCTTACCTAGCCCAGTAAAGACCAAGAGGTCGAGATGGGGGGCTAGGAGTGTACATGCAGCATCTTATATAGACTTCAGGGACCTGCACACAGACCATGTTAAGGGCAGGCTTTGCAAGAAGCTGTGTGAACGAAGAACAATAGAACTACCTAAAGGAGAACAATAGCTATTGTCTGGACTTTGCCAAGATCTCTACTCGTGAGAGAATCTATCTAAAAGGAGACCAACTATTGTATTCCATTCCCACACCTGTGAGAACATTCTTAAAGAGAACAATAGCGAAAGAACAATAGGAGTCCATGTAAGTGCTATCTATGACGTCAAACCCTAGCTATGGGCTGAGCTATGTGGTTGTAGCCATGTGGTCTTACATAAGCTGAGTCACGTGCCAGTGTGACGTAGCAGCAAGTAATGTGACCATGTAGAGCATCTAAGCCACGTGATACGGGCGCTTAATAGATGTGTGCAGAGAGGGTTACAACCAGGTTTCAAAGGTAAAAACTGGAGGTAAAATGCAAAAAATAAGGGCTAGTCAGGCCATCCACGACAGGTCTTGACGCCTCGGGAGTCTCCGAGGCTGAGGTGCCGCCCTGTGTAACAGTTAAGGTTACACTCACCAGATAAGTGTTAAATTTGAGGGGGAGATAGTGAGATAGAGAGTAGAGGTGTGGTGAGCGAAGTACTGGGGAGTACTGAGTACATTTGAACTCCTCTTAACCCATACCCCTCAAAACCCATACATTGTAAGCTCGACCAACTTGGTTTGCAGAGAAATCGAGCAAAAAACCCATAAACCACTCATACTCCATAATCCATACCTTTTTGAAAGCAAAAACCCATACTTTTATGGCACAATTTTGGGTTGAATATCCCAGATATGGTAGGTTTCCTCCTAAATAAGACATGATAAGTGATTTTAAGTACTGTTGGGAAAAAATTGGCTCATAATGTGGTGTTATTGTCAATAATACTTGTGTTGCAAGGGCGCCCATTGAATAACCTCGACATGACCGAGGCATAGCCCAACTCCTGTGTGCTCAACTTTACTATAGTAGAGCACTACTCATAACAATCTGTTTATGGTATCAACATATTGTGAATTTGGTAGTCTATAACACGATTCCACGGTTATATTCGACAAAGCCCTGGGCGCTCAATTAAGCGCCACCTCTCGTTTCCCATAACCTCTGATAACCCATACCTTTCTGCATATCCCGAGGGGTATGGGTTAAGAGGGGTTCGACTGTAGTCCTATATCGACAGAGTGGATAAGACTGAGGGGATATGCCCTCAGGAGTGCCTCTATATATACATGAAGGGGAGGGCCCCAGGTACTACTCTAAGACCCCTACTACCTACATGAGTAAGCGAAGTAATCTACCTTAGTAAGCATGCCCTATGCCCTAGTGGTGCCACTTCAATAATCAACCAATAGCAATTGTCCCCATGACCTGACCCCATGACCCAGTCCCAAGGCTAGACTTGTTCTAGCTTGTTCTAAGACAAGGCTAGACTTTTCCAGAAGGTTCTAAGAACTATGACATCATAGTTCCAGCATGTTCCACAAGGTTCCAGAGAGTTCTATCATGTGATACACAGATAAGGAAAGGAGTGCATCGGCGCATCAGAGACAGATGGTGCATCAGCGCATCAATTGATAAGCGCTGAAATAAGCGCCTGATAAGCGCCAGTTAAGTGCCTAAATAGATGCTGGATAAGCGCTGGATAAGCGCTTAAATATTCCCCATAATACTGTTGCCTGGTAAGGCAAGTCTTGTAGAAACATTGAAAATCTGTGATACCCTGAGGCATGCTGATGTGAACCAAACCCTCACGAGGGAGGTGAGACCCATCACGAGGCCAAGCGCTGTAGTGGCCACCAATCCTAAGACTGCCTGAGTATCCGGTCCTGTCACGTCACGGCGCCTCATGAGACGCATGCATCCTATTGTGAGGCCGCCTGAGCATCCATTTTGGTCACATCACAATGCCTAGTGAGACACATGCAACACATCACAATTGCATTGCAAGGCTGGCTATCTAATCCTGAGGCAGCTCCTGATTGAATCTCTAAAACCATGTTATCATATTTGTCTTCTCAATCACTGATCCAAATTTGAGGTTGGTCTTTAGCTCATTGTTAGCTACTCCCTTGTCATCGTTTCTTCTTCATCATTACCATTTCCCTTGTTGTCATTGTCCACGTGAGTTTGCTCATTGTTCCTCCACCCCCGTTGTCACTTCCTCGCTCTTCATAGAGTTTGGTTGTGTTCCTGACATGTTCTCTCCACCATCCTCATGTCCTCAGCAGACAAGCCCACCACCGACACTGTCATGAACACCACCCTTATGGATGAGAAGACACGTGGTGATACCTCACAGGTCGCTCTCGTTGCTAAGACCGGCACTAAGGGCAAGACGGGTCAGAAGGACAAGAAGAAGAAGAACAAGTCAGACATATGCTGCATTTACTGCAAGAAGCAGGGCCACACAACCAACGAGTGTAGGAAGATGAAGAAAGACAAGGAGGACAAGGATAAGAGGGACAAAGAGGGAAAGGCAAAGGCAAAGGAATGAGAGCATGCGAAGGTTGCCGTTGCAGAGCCTCGTGATGACACCCTCCAGCTCTTCATGGCGCGCGGCCATAGTGGCCATGCCAACCTCCCTTTCGAGTGGATTATTGACTTGAGTGCCTCCTTGCACATGAGCTCGCAGTGCTACCGGTTCATTACCTACCAATCCCTTGCCTCTCCCACTCAGATATGGCTTGGTGATGAACATTCCATCAATGCTATAGGTGTCGGTCACGTTGCGCTTGACATTCACATTGGTGACACCACCACCAGGTCCATCTTCTCCAATGTCTATTTTGTCCCCGACCTCAATGGCAACTTCCTTCCGGTCTCCACCCTCACCAAAAAGGGTTTCAACCTTGTGTTCAAGGGCAACACCTGCAGCGTCCTTTGCTCCAATGGCAAGACCGTTGGTCGTGCTGTTTGCCCGTTCGACAAAGGCCTCTATGTCCTCGACTCATTGCCTGCTCCCTCACTTTGTGTGTTTATTGCCTCAATGGGCAACAATTCTTTTGATCATCCGACCAACGCTTTTGCTCTTAAGGCGGCTGCACAACCTTCATCCAAGGCTCATGTCACCACGTGGCACCATTGTCTCAGTCACATCAATGTGGACTACATCCTTCAGATGGTCCGGTGAGACACTGAGTCACGCTCCAAAACTAAGTACAACCCTAAAGACAACACAACCAACCACAAAGTGGCAATAGAAGTGTAAGGGTGTGGGAGCGCAGAAGTGTGAAAGTGGGCGAGGTGGTCTTAGAGTCCTAGTTTTACCTGTGCTGTAAAGAGCGACAAGGTTTGTGATATAGGTTTTATGTGAATGGAGCTAGACGGGCAAACTACCACGCGTATCGTGGGCAAAAGGGATAGTCGGCGCGGTAAAAGCAACAGAGTTTTAGCGCGGCTCAAAGGGAACGCGCGCGAGATGTCGCGACTTGTAGTAAAACGGCACGCGGAAAGACGCATATGGTAAAAGCAGGCGCAGTACAAATCTCGAACACAAAACGCGGTCGCTGGTGAAGATGAAAGTAGTCGCTGTAAAACACGCGTGCAGTGAAAGTGAATGCAGTAAACTCGATGCAGTGAAGGTGAAACGCAGACACAATAACGCAGTAAAATAACCCAGGTAAGAAGTAAACGCAGTATAACAAAACCGAAAGGAACCGTAAGGGAAAGACGAACTACTGGAGCGCGAGTTGCAGCGTAAGGCTATATAAGGCCGCAGTCAATTTGACTCGATAGACTGCACGCGGGGGCGATAGTGTAGAACCACACCTCCCAAGCGGCAATGCGTATTACAAGCAAATGTGTGGCCAACGACAACATTGGTAGAGCTTGTAAGATTGAACTGTACTAGTTCGCACTCGTGGTCCTCGCCTTCAAAGTCCGGTGACAGCCAACAATCTTGATGCGGCGCGGGCGGGCAATTGCAGTCGAGCGGGACGAAAGGTCCTGAGTGCAGGGGAATTGGGTGGTTGCTCTGAGTGTTGCAATAGGAGCAGTTATCAAGCGAGTCCGCGACGGAGGCGACGGACGACGCTGGCAAGGGTGATTTAGGAGTAGATCTCTCAGGGGAGACCGTAGGCGCTACTGAGGGTTCTGGCGGCGGCGTGGGCGCAGGGATGATGGGGTAGCGATGAAGAACCTCGCGGCGCGGGCAGTATGGGCAGCGGCCGTCTGGTAAGTGGGGAACTGTGGGACAATAACGGCAAACGCGAGGCGGGTTGTTGATGGTAGGCGCAGCGGACATAAACATGGAGAAAGACGCAGTGAGACAACGCAGGAGAGGCTACAGCTATTGGTGCAAAGAGACTCCCTCGACATGAGCGCAAAGCGTAAAATGAACTCTGAGAACTGGGGTGGGGATTGATTGATTTCTACGCAGTACAGGCAACACCTTTTTATATACCCTAAGGACCCTCTCCTAAACCTTTCCTTCTATGTCCTAAACCCAAACGCGAGAGCAAGGAAACATGGTGGCAGAATACTTCCGTTTGCGGAGGCAAAATCTCCAGTGAGTCAACGCCCGGCAGGACACAGCGTTGGTCGATGCGGAGAAGCGGCGCGCGCTGATACGCCAGGAAATTGGCTAGGCGCGGAGACCCGGCAGCAGCCCGCCATTTGCGCGGCCCGCGTCATCCTGAGCAGCAAATCCCTCCACTTTCCCAGCGTCACGGGCACGAGGAGTTTGCCGAGGTCACAAGGAGTTTGCCGAGGATCCGAGGACTTGGCCAGGAGCAGCAACCCGCCGGAAACATCCGAGGCCGAGGAATTGCACCAAACTCTGACTCGCAGACACATCCCTTTTGCATCGGAGCATGGGCCGGCCAGCCACCAAGTGTTTTGGACGCGGGTTGGACCACCAATAGAAGAAACTTGACTCGCGAACCTCGTTTCAGGAAGACTCCTATCACGCCATGCTGTGCAACTCTTGGACAGCACCTCATCACCTGCTCGCGACAGTTGGCACCTCTTCAGCGCAAGGGCGCGCGCCGCTTCTCCGCATCGACCAACGCTGTGTCCTGCCGGGCGTTGACTTGCTGGAGATTTTGCCTCCGCAAACGGAAGTATTCTGCCACCATGTTTCCTTGCTCTCGCGTTTGGGTTTAGGACATAGAAGGAAAGGTTTAGGAGAGGGTCCTTAGGGTATATAAAAAGGTGTTGCCTGTACTGCGTAGAAATCAATCAATCCCCACCCCAGTTCTCAGAGTTCATTTTACGCTTTGCGCTCATGTCGAGGGAGTCTCTTTGCACCAATAGCTGTAGCCTCTCCTGCGTTGTCTCACTGCGTCTTTCTCCATGTTTATGTCCGCTGCGCCTACCATCAACAACCCGCCTCGCGTTTGCTGTTATTGTCCCACAGTTCCCCACTTACCAGACGGTCGCTGCCCATACTGCCCGCGCCGCGAGGTTCTTCATCGCTACCCCATCATCCCTGCGCCCACGCCGCCGCCAGAACCCTCAGTAGCGCCTACGGTCTCCCCTGAGAGATCTACTCCTAAATCACCCTTGCCAGCGTCGTCCGTCGCCTCCGTCGCGGACTCGCTTGATAACTGCTCCTATTGCAACACTCAGAGCAACCACCCAATTCCCCTGCACTCAGGACCTTTCGTCCCGCTTGACTGCAATTGCCCGCCCGCGCCGCATCAAGATTGTTGGCTGTCACCGGACTTTGAAGGCGAGGACCACGAGTGCGGACTAGTACAGTTCAATCTTACAAGCTCTACCAATGTTGTCGTTGGCCACACATTTGCTTGCAATACACATCGCCGCTTGGGAGGTGTTGTTCTACACTACCGCCCCCCCGCGCAGTCTATCGAGTCAAATTGACCGCGGCCTCATATAGCCTTACGCTGCGACTCGCGCTCCATTAGCTTGTCTTTCTCTTACGGTTCCTTTCGGTTTTGTTATACTGCGTTTGCTTCTTAACTGCGTTATTTTACTGCATTACTGCGTCTGCGTTTCACCTTCACTGCGTCGAGTTTACTGCGTTCACTTTCACTGTGCCCGCGTTTTACAGCGACTACTTTCATCTTCACCAGCGACCGCGTTTTGTGTTTGAGATCCATACTGCGTCTGCTTTTACCATCCGCGTCTCTCAGAGCGCTGTTTTGCTACAGGTCGCGACGTCTCCCACGCGTTCTCTTTGAGCCGCGCTAAACTCTTTTGCTTTCACCGCGCCGACTTGCCCTTTTACCCGCGATACGCGTGGTAGTTTGCCCGTCTAGCTCCCTTCACATAAAACCTATATCACAAACCTTGTCGCTCTTTACAGCACAGGTAAAACTAGGACAAAAAACAACTCGCACACTTTGACACTTCCGCGCTTCCACACCTTTACACTTCTATTGCCACTTCGTGGTTGGTTGTGTTGTCTTTATGACACGGAGACAAGGCTCGACGTGACAGACAGGGACACGAAGTGGATATTGACGAGGAGGTGGTGGCAGGCGTGTAGCACAGTGCTCTCACCAGCTATCAGACTTTATACAAGTTGTCTAGCCCAGTAAAGACCAAGTTAGTATTCTGACTACCAGCTATGTAGTACAGAGGGGATTTGCTTACCTAGCCCAGTAAAGACCAAGAGGTCGAGATGGGGGCTAGGAGCGTACATGCAGCAGTATATATAGACTTCAGGGACCTGCGCACAGCTTTGCAAGAAGCCGTGTGAACGAAGAACAAAAGAACTACCTAAAGGAGAACAATAGCTATTGTCTAGACCTTGCCAAGAACTCTACTCGTGAGAGAATCTATCTAAAAGGAGACCAACTATTGTATTCCATTCCCACACCTGTGAGAACATCCTTCCATAAAGAGAACAATAGGGAAAGAACAATAAGGAGCCCATGTGAACGGTATCTATGACGTCAAACCCTAGCTATGGGCTGAGCCATGTGTCTGTAGCCATGTGGTCTTACTTAAGCTAAGTCACATGCCAGTGTGACGTAGTAGCAAGTAATGTGACCGTGTGGAGCATCTAAACCACGTGATACGGGCGCTTAATAGACGTGCAAAGGAGTTTATGCATAGAGAATTGAAACTGGGTTGTAGCCTGGAGTTTTACAGATAAAAACAAGAGGTAAATTGCAAAAATTAAGGGCTAGTCAGGCCATCCATGACACTTTAAGGTTGTACTTAGTTTTGAAGCGTGTCTCAGTGTCTCAGCGCCCTTGCGCTGAAGAGGCGCCAACCGTTGCGAGCAGGTGATGAGGCACCGTCCAAGAGTTGCACAGCATGGCATGATAGGAGTCTTCCTGAAACGGGGTTCGCGAGTCAATTTTCTTCTATCGTTGGTCTGACCCGCGTCCGAAACACTTGGTGGCTGGCCGGCCCATGCTCTGATGCAAAAGGGACATGTCTGTGAGTTAGAGTTCGGTGCAAATTCTTGGCCTTGGATGTTTCTGGCGCGTTGCTGCTCCTTGTCAAGTCCTCGGATCCTCGGTGAACTCCTCGTGCCCGCTGGGAAAGTGAAGGGATTTGCCACTCAGGAAGACGCGGGCCGTGCAAATGGCGGGCTGCTGCCGTGTCTCCGCGCCTAGCCGTTTTCTGGGCGTATCACCGGAAGGGAATGGTTGATGGCATGGAGATTGTTGGTGAGACCACCCGACCTCAAACACTTTGCATCCCGTGTCTCATGGGAAAGCAGTTGTGTCACTCTATCTGTCATGGAGACGAAGCTCAACGCAACTAAAAGGGACACAATGTGGAAGACGACAAAGAGGTGGTGGCAGGCTTGAAGCACAATGCTCTCACCAGCTATCAAACTTTATGCAAGTTGCTAGCCCAGTAAAGACCAAGTTAGATTGATACTACCCGCTATGTAGTACAAGAGGGGTTTGCTTACCTAGCCCAGTAAAGACCAAGAGGTCGAGATTGGGGCTAGGAGCGTACATGCAGCTGCTTATATAGACTTCAGGGACCTGCGCACAGACCATGTTAAGGGCAGGCTTTGCAAGAAGCCGTGTGAACGAAGAACAAAAGAACTACCTAAAGGAGAACAATAGCTATTGTCTAGACCTTGCCAAGAACTCTACTCGTGAGAGAATCTAACCAAAAGGAGACCAACTATTGTATTCCATTCCCACACCTGTGAGAACATTCTTAAAGAGAACAATAGCGAAAGAACAATAGGAGTCCATGTGAGTGCTATCTATGACGTCAAACCCTAGCTATGGGCTGAGCTATGTGGTTGTAGCCATGTGGTCTTACATAAGCTAAGTCACATGCCAGTGTGACGTAGTAGCAAGTAACGTGACCGTGTGGAGCATCTAAGCCACGTGATATGGGCGCTTAATAGACGTGCAAAGGAGTTTGTGCAGAGAAGGTTGCAACTGAGCTGCAGCCCGGAGTTTTACAGATAAAAACAAGAGGTAAATTGCGAAAATTAAGGGCTAGTTGGGCCGTCCACGACACTATCCCCAAGTAAACCCACGACAAAAGTACATGAGTCCTTCACCGTGTTTACTCTGATGTCTGTGGTCCCATGGAAACTCAGACCCCTCAAGGTCACAGGTACTTCATCACGCATATTGACAAAGCCTCGTGCAAACCCGTTGTCACCCTCATGAAAGCCAAGAGCGAGTCTGAGAACTGCACCAAGAACTGCTACGCTTGTGCTGAGGTTCAAACTAGTGAATGTGGAAACTATTTCCGCAGCAATAGTGGAGACGAGTATGGCTTGAAGTCCTTTGTACAGCTTCTTCTCTCAAAAGGAATTCATCATGAGAAGACAAATGCCTACACACCTCAAGAGAACAGCCTTGCAGAACGCATGAACCGCACTCTTGTTGAGATGGCACAGGCTATGCTCAACGACGCAAACCTTTCCAAGGATACACAGTTCTTTACGCTGCCTACATCATTGACCGTGTTCCCACTTGTGTGCTCGATGGCCTCACCCCTCATGAGTGTGCTACACTGGCAACAAGCCTTCGGTTGCTCATCTCTACATTTTTGACTGCACCACACACATCCACATCCCAGACAAGAAGTGTTGAAAACTTGATCCGAAGTCCCTTGCATGCGTATACCTTGGCTACGCTGAGAATCGGAAAGCATGTGTTGTGGTTCATCGTCCGACTGGCCGCATTTTTGAGTCATGCAACGTGATTTTCAACGAGGACACTAACCTCTCAGGCAATCATGTAATCATTGACACAGATGACTCGCTTGACATTTCTCTGCCTTTGATGGCTGATGATGTGACTCCAAACAAGGATGCTCCACAGGCAGCTGCCACTGAAGACAAATTGTCAGGTGCATCAACAGATGTGCACGACAAGAAGTTCAACAGAGCACAGTCACCTCCTCCAGAGCCAATACGAGAGGAAATAGCACCACCAGATGTACCTGCACGAGGACCAGTCACTCGATTGCGCACACGCCGCATACCTGCACCTGCCACTCCTCAGCCTTATCCTGTTCCCATCCCTACTCCAGAGCTTCGTTGCTCCACTTGATTGCGCCGAGGGCCTAACCAAGATGACCACCCCAAGTTCTCTTTTAACTCTTGCAACAAGGCCTCAATCAAGGCCGTAAAGGCACTTCGGAATGCTGGACCACAGCAGGAGGTACCAGGACAGCCAAATCAACATGACAATGACAACGCTTTCCACAACGCCGCAGATGCAAGTTTTGCTAGCAATCAACACGCACTCAAGGCTTCCCTAGACAACCTGCCACAGACCTACACCCAAGCTATGGCTCGACCGGAAGCTTTGGAATGGAAGCTTGCACGTGTTGCAGAGATGCAGGCTTTTGTCAAGGCAGGGCTATACAACAAGTTACCGAGATCTAAGGAACAAACACTAGTTGACTGTCGATGGATTTTTGCCATCAAGCCAGGACCAGACGGCAAAGTTGTCAAACACAAGGCTTGTCTCGTGGCAAAAGGGTTTACGCAGGTTGAGGGTATTGACTTCACGGAGACTTTTGCTCCTGTATCCAAGTTCACCTCCATCCACACTCTCCTAGCTATTGCTGCGCAGGAGGACCTTGTAATTCACCAAATGGATGTCAAGTCCGCTTTCCTCAACAGCAAGCTCAATGAGGAGATCTACATGAGATGTCCACCCAGTTTTCAGACCAACAAAGGACTTGTCTGGAAACTCAAGAAGTCTCTCTATGGTCTCAGGCAGTCTAGCTGCCAGTGGTACCAACGCCTTCTCAAGGAGTTCAAAAATCTCAACTTTGTCATTCATTCATTATCTGTGCAGTGTATGTTGACGACACACTCATCTTGGGGAAGGACCTCGCCAAGATACTGCAACTCAAGGCTGAGTTCTCTTGCCACTTTGAGATGACGGATCTGGGCGAAGCTCACTGGATTCTCAATATGGAGATCATTCGCAACCACAACAACCACACTCTCGAACTGTCTCAACACTGGTTCATCAACACCATTCTGGACGGATTTGGACTCACAGGATGCCAACTGGTTTCTATCCCTATGGACACAAACGCAAAACCTCCCAAGCTTACTGCAGCTGAACCCGAGATTGACATCAAGAGCTACCAATCGATGCTTGGTTCGCTGATGTACACCATGATTGGGACCCATCCTGACCTTGCGTTTTCAGTGGGCATGTTGAGTAAACATGCTGCAACACCTGTTTGTGACCATCTTAATGCTATTACACGGGTCTACCGCTACCTCCAGGCTAGTAAGGACCTCTGCCTCACATTCCGTGGTACTCCTCCAGGTGCACGCGACGGTATTTCTCCCGACCTTGTTGGCTATGTCGATGCTGATTGGGCCTCCATCAGGAAACATACTAATCTATTCAGGCTACCTGGGGCTACCTAATGCTACCTAAGGCTATGCAAAGCTCAGTAGAGCTCCATGGCAACTGGTAGCACAGGTAGATAAGTTGCTGTTTCCTGATGTCGGACGTCAACAATCGCCGTTCAATCACGGGGTACGTCTTCATACTCTCGGGTGGCGCTGTCAGCTGGTTGTTGAAAAGACAACACTCGACTGCGCTCTCAAGCACCGAGGCTGAGTATATGGCTGCGTCACATGCCACCAAGGAGGCCGTCTGGCTGTGTTCTTTCCTCATCGAGATTGGACGTCTGGCCTCGACTGGAGCCTAGTTGCAATTACCAGGAATGAGACCGTGAAGATGAATTATGTCAATTTCCAAGAAGAGATTGTCGAGCAATCTTGAAGGCTGGCCAGACGAGATCCCTTTCGTCAATCCAAGCGAGCTTAGCGACAAACTGCCACACTTACAGACAGTTTGTGATGCTCTAACAAACGGGACGTGCAAATTTGTGCGCATCACCGAGGCACAAGTACGGGCACGCCGTGAGCAGATCGCAGCTGATGTAGCGTCAGGCAAAGCTGCGCCTCGTAAGCCCCGTAAGCAGCGCAAGGACATAGGCGTTGCATGAGGTACCCGTCAGGCAGCTAAACAAGACACAGGTACCGAGCCGGGCGAGGATGAAGAGGAACATCAGTTGGTGAGCCGCCCTCGCAAGCGTCAGAGGAAAACGTAGAGGAGATTTCGCGTGGCCTTGAATAGTTGTTGTCAATATCTTTGTTGTTGCCGTCGCCGCCATGGTCGTAGTGGTTGTCACTTGTGATGGACGTGTCATGTTTTCTGTTGATTAGCGAGCCCATCGTTCATTCCCACGATTAGTTAGTAGACGACAATACTACTTTTATCCCATAACACACGCGTGAGTATACACGCAGCTGCAGCGGTTGAAGTTTCTGGTGTCAACCAACTCCAACGAAGTTCAACAATACCCAATAAGGACTTGAGGATAATCTCCCACCATTTTCTCGTCGCCTTTGAAAGTCCGCGCGATAGGCGCCGTCGGCGATCGCAGGGTAGATCTCAACGAGCGGCGGGGCGTACTGTAAGGTACGGTAGCGGACGTCGTCACACGTGTAGAGGCCAATGTATTAAATCAGTATGTATACGAAAAATACAGGTACACTACTTTTGTGTGTATTGATAGCCAACCAGGCTTGCGGGAAGGGATCGGCGTGAACTTGCGCTGCCATTAGTGACGGGCATGGTTTGTCGGGCCTCGTGGTGAGTGACTTCGTCGACGAGCTTCAGACCCGGTCGGAACACCTTCATGGCATTTCGAAGGAACCGCGGATCTTGAGAATAATGCGGCCGTTGCTCCTTGAGAATGACAACAGCTCTTTCGAGCTTATTGATGAGCTCATCAATTTCACGCTCGTCTTCGTCGTCGAGCTGTTAATAGGGGTTCGAAGGAATTAGTATAGCGCATTGCCTGCGCCGTATCACAATATTAACTTACCTCAAATCCGGCACCCCCACCTGCTCTCGTGCGCATTAAGCCATCCCTTCCGGTAGGTGGTGGTTTTGCTGGCGACGAGTTAATCTGTCATGTGGCAGTGATCATAATTAGTAATTATATGCACAAGAAGATTTACTGCAGACGGACCGGTTCTGAGCTGCGCGAACAGCTATCCTCATCCAGCACAAGGTCTTCGACCTCATCATCATCTGAGTCGTCGATCTCAATCGCAATACTAGTGCACGGGCAATCGGATTCCAGGGGTCGCTCATAAAGTTGACCGTCTCTCGGCGCGGCATAGAATGGTGCGGTATAGAACCGGTGCACGCGAGACCACCACGATGGTGGAACATCTCCGACCGCCTGGACTAGATGCTTGCACAGCAGGTGTGCATGGTACTTCTGTGAGCCACAGTCACATTTCCACTGCGTAATGTCAGTGATGTACGTGCCCTTGATAGGAACAGTCTGGAGTCGTTGCCACGACTTCTTGAATGCTTCTTGCATGTTCGACAGGCCTTTTGGGCGGCCACCGCTGCGTGCATGAAGGAAGCGAGAGAGAGTAATGCGGTAAGGGGGAATTGATCCGTGGACGAGAGCATACACCGCGAGATCAACGGGAGGTCGGCTGTAGTTGTGAAGCACGAGGCGCTTAAGGTTGCGCCACAAAGCCTCTACCATCATCGTTGTTCGGTGATTGGAAATACAAGTCGGATGAGTGCTTCGCGTCCATAGATGCCATCGGTCCCTAGCATACCAATTATTCCACAGGTATGCCCAGACTTCAGTAAGATTATTCCGGTGACAATGAAAATAAATTTCCGTCACAGCGTCCCGTCTGATATCGTGAGAAGTCCGAGACATTCCGTGGCGATCAGGGAGGAGTGGATGCTGGGAAGTGTGCTTGGCAAAGAGTCGGAGTATGGGAAGACGGTGAATGGGAGGACAAAATTGGTAAGTCTTGTCCTGTGATTTTGGACCAACCCGATCGGCTCCCGAGCTGTCTGCGCTAACTCCTGATTCGTCGTCCGAGTCAGATTCATCCCTTGATAATATTTCTCGTAAATCATGTCGTATGTCATCGGTATCGTCGTCGTCTTCACAGTCAGGAAGCTCTTCATCCTCTTCAACATTGTCGCCTGCCCAATACATCCCATTGTCGCTCCTCTCGTCATCTGAAACACCCTCATCCATGTCAAAAGCAGGCGCAGGAATTCTTCCAATAGGCGGAATTTGAATTGTTGGGAGTGCAGGGGTGATGGGCGCAGGTCGGCCGTTGCGTAGTATACTGACTCGATACTTTGGTACCTCAGGTGGCGGAGCAATCTGGACATATATATTAGATCTGACTGACACGAGACCAATACATTCTTACCGGATATACAGGGTCCTGTTGCACAATGGGCACGAATCTTGAGCTCACAATCGAAAACTCCCTTTTTGCCTCCGCCCAGTCGTATGCACCAGGAGTGGCTCCGCTCTTGCATAACCTCTGTTTCATTGCACGGAGAGCATGCCAGAAGCATAGCTGATGCTTGGCGTTCGGCCAAACACTCCTCATTGCATTGATTTCCGACCAATCTTTATCTGACAGAGTGAACTCTGGATTAACCCCGCGGGCCCTGAGCTGATGTAAGAAACGCATTAGATTGAGCTCCTTAGCACCGACAGCTGCTTTGGGAGTGGTTTGAATAAGGCAATACGCCAGCGGTACACCAGACCCCTTAGCACCGGCAACTGCAGCAAAAAGCTCGAAATTTCCACGGTTTGTATTCCCTGGTATGCCAAAATGAGTTCCAAAACATAACATACACCGCTCGTACTCACATGTCGAATCCATTGCAAGATCTCGCGTATTTTGTGCCCAAGCCTGCATAAAATCCGTCACCTGAAAGGCCAGTACTGTTGTGTTGGGCGCAGCTTCTACATCTAGCAAACTGATCATATTCTCCCTCCCACGCTCAGTGACGAACTTCCGGGCAGATACAATGGGATCTGGATCTAGCCGCCACCTGTCACGGCTAAGCTTCAGCCAATGATACCGTACGGCCTTTTCACTAAACGCTAAGTTGACTTCAGAGGCTGGTCGGCCGCCACATTCCTCCGACAGAATATGTTGCCACATCTAAAGAAGTGTAAGACCAATATAATCAAAGAGATATAATTACATACCTGACCAGGAAGCATCTTTGAAGCGTTAGCTTCAATCCAGGTTTTCCAATTGTCCGGCAGCCCGATAGGGAAGTAAGAGACATGATGACAAAGGTGCTTGATCTTGATTATCATGTCACGGCCCTCAAGGATAGTGATGTGAAGCCACCCATTGCATGGGAACCTTTGCATGCGCTCAGTATCGCGATTCTTGCCTTTTGGTACCTTCGCCTTGTGTTCTCGCTCTTCGGACTGTGCGCAACTGAACGAGTACACAGTTCCGCCCATTTTCTTACGGATGTACTTTCGCTCATACCTATTTCCCATTCAGCACGAGCGGCGAGTGTGAATTTAGATTTACGTACGACCAATGCCATAAAGTATTCTGCTCAACCAAATTAGCAACCTGTTTCACTCGTGCCTCTCCTTCCAATTTCAGAACATCTTCATCATCACATTCCACGCGCGCTCCGAGGTGAAATGAGCAACTATTGTCAACTTCTCCCTTCTCGGCATTGTGCGCCACATCTGACAGAAAAGTCCCGAATAACACCGTGGCTGCATCAGAATCCAGCTGCCATCCTTCAGCAAAGTCGTCCTCATCGTTCTGACGTTTCCGTTTATTGTTTCTGTACTTCTCCTGGGCCCACGCTGCTTCGGCTGTCATACACGCCTCACACTTAGACGTGCGCTCGCCAATTTTGCCATTGTGAGTATTGCGAGTGCGTATCTTGTACTGGTCAAATGGCTTCCAGGCCTTGCACTTACCGCAACGTTGGCCTGCTTGGTCCATAGCATACAGTAGGCCTCAGTAGCGTAGCAAATAATGACAAGTTGAGAGAACTTAGTCACTTAGGCAGGAGTGGATGTGCTGTTGTAAACCCACTGCAGACTGTAGGGACCTAGTACACACGGAGACAAGTTAATCCAGGTGCGAAGATGAGAGCACAATGTGAATATAGAATGTACCTAGTACACACGGAGACGAGTTAACTAGGTAACAGGCATATGAGCATACAACATAATGCAAGAGCAATAGGGGAATACTCACTCCAGGTGCGAAGATGAGAGCACAATGGAGGAGTAGAGAACCAGGGTGAAAGGGTTATATACTACAAGGAAGCTGGCAACGAGGCAGTGTCTGCGCGATGAAACAAAAGATGTGATCATACTACAAAGGAGTCATGAGACAGGAGACAAAAGAATGTCCAATAGGGGTGAAGTCCATGAGTAGTGCCGCAAAAGTCCATTAGCAAAAAGCTGGCAACGAGGCAGTGTCTGCATGATGAAACAAAAGATGCGATCATACTACAAAGGAGTCATGAGACAGGAGACAAAAGAATGTCCAATAGGGGTGAAGTCCATGAGTAGTGCCGCAAAAGTCCATTAGCAAAAAGCTGGCAACGAGGCAGTGTCCGCGTGATGAAACAAAAGATGCGATCATACTACAAAGGAGTCATGAGACAGGAGACAAAAGAATGTCCAATAGGGGTGAAGTCCATGAGTAGCGCCGCAAAAGTCCATTAGCAAAAAGCTGGCAACGAGGCAGTGTCCGCGTGATGAAACAAAAGATGCGATCATACTACAAAGGAGTCATGAGACAGGAGACAAAAGAATGTCCAATAGGGGTGAAGTCCATGAGTAGCGCCGCAAAAGTCCATTAGCAAACTGAAGAAACGACGCGTCGAGACACAAACTTTTTCATTTACTAACATTGATTACGACGACGCTATACACGTGTGACGACGTCCGCTACCGTACCTTACAGTACCTACGCCCCGCCGCTCGTTGAGATCTGCCCTGCGATCGCCGACGGCGCCTATCGCGCGGACTTTCAAAGGCGACGAGAAAATGGTGGGAGATTATCCTCAAGTCCAATAAGGTAGTTGTCAATTGCAACGCTTCTTTATAAGGGAACATATGAAATAACAATACAAGGAAGGTACCGGAAAGCGTGTCACAGACCGGGATGGCTAAAAATACATGATTTCAACGAGTACAGGGGCGGGAGGGCTATATAAAAGAGAAACGGCGGGAAAACCGGCGGGAGAACATCGTTCGGACTATTGATTTCAGGGGATGATCCCCTTTGATGGGGCCGTGATTGCGGGACGGATAGGTGGATTCCGAGGTCTGCTGGGTGCCACGAAGCTGACTCAAAAACAACAACATATGTCTGCCAGTTGCTTTCACGTGCGTCAACTCGTTACTAATGATTATAGAAGGATTCTCGGAGGAGTTCTAGTGCTATCGCGCCACACGCAGGCTTTGCTTATGTGCGTTGGAAGAGCTTAAAGGACAGGTTCGTGATCGAGGTGACTTCCGCATTGTGAGACATGGACGCTGATGATCTCTGTAGAACGAGCATACTGTAGCCTTTGGAGAGCTACAGCCCGCAGGGACAGTACGGAGACTTGCTGATGAGCCCCGGCTGGCCAAGTCACTCTAACAAGAGGATTTTTCTGCACATGGCAATACTCGTTCGGAGCGATGTACTCTGCAGCGCTTCAGTGCTGTATAAGAGGAAAAACACGGCAAAGAAGCACCGGCCACAGTGTCTGTCTCCACGGCGCTCGAGCATGCCCTCCGGAAAACTTATCAGGCCACAACCCTGCGTACCTCCCTCAAGTAACATATCCTCCCTCTTGCTCTTTCTCTCCCTCATTCATTCGTCTGGTGGCAATGTCTTGCACAGTGGCAACGACGGCATGTGAGTGCATTTTTCTGTCCTAGGTGCAGTAATTCTATGTCTCTCTCTGAACAAATCCTTTCAGTTGAACCGAGTCGACTACCCTCTGTCGACGCTGTCGACGTCAATAATTTACCCTACAGCTATGTGCCTATCAGAGGCGTGTGCATTATGTTTGTTGTCCTTTTCGGGCTTTCCACACGTAAGGTCTCTGTTTCGAACATACTGAGCTCACTTTGACGTATGTGGACAACAGTCGTTCATGCAATCGAAGCGTTGAAGTATCGCTTGTGGTGGTTGATCCCCACCGCTTTCCTTTCCGGCGCTGGGGAAGTCATTGGTTGGAGTGGTCGGCTCTGGTCAACATATAACCTTCCTGCGCAGACACCCTTCATGATGCAGTAAGTGCTAGCTCGGTCGAAATCAAAGAACATGTAAATCAAACTCAAAATTTGGTTTTGCAGAATAGTGTGTACGATCATTGCACCGACTCCGCTGCTCGCCGCTGTCTTCATCACGTTCAGTCGGTTGACACAAGTTCTCGGGATCCGGTATAGCAGGTTAACACCGCGGTGGTGTAAGTCAGTCAGCTGTGCCCTGTAAGCTCATCAACGCTGACAACGTGTCACAGATTCTCGAATCTTCCTGACCTGTGTAAGTCATCGATACGTTTGGCCACTTTCGAGAAGTATTTCTTGACCTGGTGGTTTATCGTAGGATATTATTGCTCTCGTGATTCAAGGTGCGGGAGGAGGAATAGCGGCTGGAGCTACAACCACTGCAGGTGCAAACTCGGTATGTATTCCCCCCTCACATCCATTGTTAGAGCGAGGGCGCTGATGGTAGAGGCAGGGCGGAAACATCATGCTCGCGGGTATCGTGTGCCAGCTAGGTACGCGCACTGCAACACACCCATCGTTTAATCTGACGCTTGCATCCTGTTATAGTGGCCCAGCTGGTCTTTGTTTCGTTCGCAGCTGAGTTTTTCTATCGTTTTGTGCACGATCAACCCATTCTTCGCAAGGGGGATGGCCCGGATGCGACGAGCACGGCGAAACGGCGTCATCTATGGAACGGCAGTCTGAAGCTCATGAGTCTCGGCCTTGCTATCACCACTGGGTTCTTAATCATCCGGTGCGTGTTATAGACCCATCCCTGATCGGCTCGACACTCAGGCTCAGAGCCGTGTTTAGATCTATATACCGTACCGTTGAACTGGGCGATGGATGGACGGGTCGTGTGGTCAGAACACAAGTGTACTTCAGTGAGTACTATCTAGGCTACATGAGAGAAGTTGCTAATTCCTGACCGCAACTACGTAGACGTATTTGACGGTGCGATGGTGCTCATTGCTATGTACGCCTTCAATTTGTTCCATCCTGGCTTTCTGCTATTCTCTTCTGTCGCACGGGAGGGAACTGCTATAGAGATGGAAGAGAGGAACAGGCACAGTGGAGAGGATTGATCGTGTTCTTCTGTGTGAAAACGCGTCTGCTGTGTCATGTTCTCAGTGCTCGGTGTATGACGCGAATAGTCGCAATCGCAACTTCATGTTCAGCAGAGCGGGAACATGAGGTTCGATATTGGACTTTGAGTGAAAGTACAGTATCCCAAGATTACCTCCTTGAACTATGAACATCTACAAGGTAGTCGTACTCCCAGAAACTCCATTGGCCTCCGCCTTCATCTTCCGAACTCCACGCTCCAAATCTTCCCTCGGGGTCGTAGCCCACATCCAGCGCTGGACATCCATTGTGTCGTGCTCTAGACGTGCCGCGAGCTCGTTCGAAGGTATTTTACCAGCGATGCTATCTTCAGTTGTGTAAGGCATCATCCGAGGGCTTTCCAGCCGC
Organism: Cytidiella melzeri; assembly: GCA_022592445.1. Classification (NCBI taxonomy): domain Eukaryota; kingdom Fungi; phylum Basidiomycota; class Agaricomycetes; order Polyporales; family Irpicaceae; genus Cytidiella; species Cytidiella melzeri. The sequence continues at coordinate 59,328 of JABYQR010000100.1, read as the reverse complement.
ATCATGATGATGGCGCCGAACTGGAATGAGAAGCCCTGAATGTGCTGTACAAACGGCCTGCGCACTGCGCAGCTCGTCGTACATCTCAAGATCGCGCTGGATACTGTCCTTCTAGGTTTTTTGTAGCGTAAGGAGAGAAGCGAGGATAAGCCCATCCTGGTTGTGCGTTGACTACTAGTAACACATCGTGCTGTCACGGTTGGGTGAGCGCCGCTGAGCGGCTATCGTCTTCAGCTCAGTGAAGTAGGAGTACTACTTCCTGCTACCTCTTCCAAAACCCCCTGCCTCTGTCACTTGTGAGTAGTGACACTGGCGCGTGAAGACAGCTTGCGTGAAGGTGAGCAACCATAATCACTTTACACTCTTATGTACCAAGCACTTGCTCATGCCGCTCAGTCGAAAATCGCTACGCCTCGCTTGCAATGGAGAGAACAGCAGCTAACGAGCTAGAGCTGGTGCGGTGGCTTTTCATTCTGTCATTTCTGGGCTGACCGTGGACTACACCGCAGCCTGTGTCTTTGCCGACCGCGAGAGCTGGTATCAATATCATGCGCCTGGACTTCGATGTCCTGTTTGAAGTATTGTGGTGGGTTAGAAACAAGAAAACGGTGTCACGGCTCATGCGGACCTGCCGTACGCTTTACTCGAAAGGCGTACCCCTGCTCCTCGACTCTTTTGTACACCTGGATAATCATCGACTTCAATCCTTCTGCCTCTTCATGACGGCCGATAGCTCTCGTTGCCAGTATCTTCGAAGCGTCTACTTCAACTTCCTAGCACTCTGTCATGAGCCCGCAGACATAGACGCTATCCTAGGAGTAATCCAAAATGCATCGAACCTGAAAAGACTGCATCTTAACAACGAGACGTTGGCATCCGACGACAGGTTTCCCCTGGCATTTGCGTCTTTATCATCCGTTGAGGAGCTCGTGCTGGATACCTATGGCAAGGCTGCTGCGGACATGCTCGCCGACTTGGAATCCCCCGTTCGACACGCAGACATCACATTTGTGGCGGGTCGCAATCAATCGTTCCCTAACCCGACCGACTTTGTGGAAGCGTTGCAAAATGCATCCAAGACTTTGAAGACGGTCGTAGTGTCTAACGTTCATTGGGAAGCTTCGACTTTGGGGCTCAAATTCCCTGAGGTCGTGTCTTTGACAATCGAAAACTATGATTCTATAGACGGCGAGGGCCTCATGGCCGCCTTACCGAAATTACGAAAATTGTGCACCGATCACGACTTCGTCGGCGAAGACGCGCAAAGGCTCGTCATCAATTCGTTGGATGAGTTTCAAGAGATGCGCAGTGTAAGCCTTGAAAGACAGGAATGTAACGGATCGTCTTGGGAGTCTCTGGACGAACTGAGCGGCAATCTCCACTACCTTTATTGCTTGGGTATCGCCTGTCCGACGCGGAAGCTGGAATTGAGAGTAGTTGAACCCTTGCGGCTCGACTGGCTAGAGGTACTCCTGAGCGCAACCAACAATTCCATCCTTGAAATTCACTGTCATGAAATCAAAGCGAAGCAGGTGAAGAGTCTTGTATCGCTGCTGCCAATTAGCGTACGAAAGCTGGTCCTTTTTCTATCCGTCAAAGTTATAGTCAAATCGAGGAGGCGCGTCATTGTAAGTTGGCAGTACGCTGACCGGATGATACTCGTACTGACACGCCACCAGACATGTATTGCGAAATCCATGCGCTCGTTAGCACCACAAATAACACATCTCGACTTGACGATAGAGCTGGATGATCCTCAATTGTACTTCAACGACCAACTCAAGTTGGAGTTCGGGACCCGAATCGCAGAGGTCATTCCGTCTCTACAGTATATCTGCATAGAGGTGATAGCGGGATTTTTCATGATCAACAACCAATGTTCTTGGACCATAGAGAGGCCCGAGGATGGATTTCTGCAAATGAAAACGGCCACACGCATCGCACTATTGTACACCGGCGAGGGTTGTGAAGAGAACGAAGAGAACGACAAATGAAGGTGAAGAATACGGTAAGCCCTCTTACATCAAATGCCTGACTTGGCCTTTCTAACGAGTGCGACAGATTGCGATCAGGCCTCCTTCGCTCGTAGACGGAACTCCTAACGAACGACACATCCTACTATCCCTGGCTCGGACCTATGACGAGGTTTAAGGTAGCAGGTGCTCATCCCACGGTACCATACATTCAGGCCCTATCATCTGGAAAGCCTTCTGTTTCACAATTCACTTTGACTTGTCTTTATTTGTGTATTAATGTACTCGTATATCAGCAGGTTAGGATTTGCGTTGAAAGCGTCGCCGCGCGCGCTCACCGAAAGACTCGAAGAACAGGTACTCTGAAATGTGTTATTATACTTCTACCTCGAATGGTGAGACTCGCACTCATCATCGCCGCAACGTTACACAATGACATAGGTCTGTGTGGCCGCCTGACGTGGAGGCTACTCACCGCAAAGAAATGGCGTATTTATGCTGCGTGTGTTACGACAGCTGCGTCAGAAAATATCATGATTAGTGTCCCTGAGGATTGAGGACCGAGATATGCCAGAAGATTGCCAACGCATTATTGCCATACTGTATGTAAAGCGCGTCGAAGGAGACACGGTCACATGAATACCACCGTGACAGATCACTGTGTGACACGTCGCGTCTGAGCCGCTCCAATTGTCACGCAATCGCAAGTTGCCTTGGAGCTTGAGTACCACTATGATATACTAATGCAGGAACTTCGCCTTCCTTCCTCTTCTCACTCGTGAGTAGTATCTACCTGGCAGCTTGGACGCGCGAAGATAGTTTACATTAAGGTGAGTGTCACCCAACGCTCATGTTGGGCTTATGACGTCTAGTACTTACCACATTGCTCAAAATTGCCAGTCAGGAAATCGCTACGCCTTGCTTGCAATGGACAAAACAGCAGCTAGCAAGCCAGAGCTGGTGCGGTGGCTTGTTGCTTCTGTCATATTTTTCTGCTGACCGTGGATGACACCATAGGCAGCAAAACCTGCTGGACAACCCGGGCATGGACCCACAATTTTAACGGCCGCGAGAGCGGGCATCAATATCATGCGCCTGGACTTCGATGTCCTGTTCGAAGTAATGCAGTGGACTGTGGACAGAAGAACCATGTCACGACTCATGCGGACTTGTCGCGCACTTCACTCGAAAGGCATACCTTCGCTGCTCCACTCTCAAGTACACGTGGATAATCGTCGCCTTCATTCGTTCTGCCTTTTCATGACGGCCGACAACTCTCGTTGTCAATACCTCCGAAACGTCTACTTCCACCTCAAAGAACCCTGTCATGCGTCCAAGGACCTAGACGCTATTCTCGGAATAATCCAAAACGCCTCAAACCTGAAAAGCCTGCGTCTCACCAACGAGATGTTGGAATCCGACGACAGGTTTCCCCTAGCATTCGCGGCTTTACAAACCGTTGAGGACCTCGTATTGGATACCTATGGCAAGGCTGCGGCGGACATGCTCGGCGACTTGGAATCTCCCCTTCGCAAAGCAGACATCACATTTCGTGCAGGTGAAGACAAGGAGGAGCTATACCCGACCGACTTCATGGAAGCATTAGCGAATGCATGCGAGACTTTGGAGGAGATCGTAGTCTCTAACGTTCATTGGGGAGCTTCAACCTATGGGTTACAGTTCCCTGAGGTCGTGTCCTTGAAGATCAAAAACTACGATCATGTTGACGGCGAGGGCCTCATGTTCGCCTTCCCCAAATTACGAAAACTGCACACCGAACACGCTTGTTTTGATGAAGACGCTGAAAGGCTCGTCATAGATTCGCTGGACGACTTCCAAAAGATTCGCGATGTTAGCCTTGAAACACAGGCACGCAACGGATCTTCTTGGGACTCTCTGGACGAGCTGAGCGGCGGTCTTCTCTTTCTTTACTGCTTGGGTATCACCTGTCCGACGCGAGAGCTAAAAGTGTTGATAGATGAACCCTCGCGGCTTCATTGGCTAGAGGTACTCTTGAGCCCTACCAAACCAAAGAATCTTGCAATCAGCTGTGATGAAATGAATGCAGCGCAGCTGAAGAATGTTGTATCACTGCTACCGACCAGTGTGCAAGAGCTGGAACTGTTTGTATGCCTCGAAGAACATGTCAAATTGACGAAGCGGGTAAACGTAAGTCGGCAGTATTGTTGACTGGTGATACTCGTGCTGACATGTCGCCAAGGCATCTATCGTGAACTCCATGCGCTCGTTGGTGCCACAGATCACTCATCTCGACTTGACGATAGAGCAAGATGCCCCTTACATGTCCTTCAACAACCAGAAGATGGTCGACTTTGGGACCCGAATCGCAGAGGCCATTCCGACGTTACGGTATATATACATAAGGATGATGGCGGGGCTTTGTTTGATCAAAAACGAACACTCTTGGACCATAGAAAGACCCGAGGATGGAGTTGTGCAACTGAAATCGGCCGAACGTATCGCGTTGTTGTCCACCAGCAAGAAAAGGATTGAATGTGAAAAATCGATGTGGGAAGAATATGGTGAGCTCCCTTGCAGTACATTCTTGTCCCTACTACTTAACGAGGGGATAGGATTCGAATAAAACTGCGGCTTCGCTCGCAGACCGTGCCGGACGATACTTGTTGCTGGCAGCAGATACTGTTCCCACGACACTGCGCAACACGGCTCTGTGTTTTCGTAAAGCCTTCTTTATCACACTTCATACCTGAAATGTAATATAATCTATACCAATGTACTCGTATAATAGCAGACTGGGATTCTCGTGAAAGTCGACAACGAAAGCGTCTGGCGCTAGGGAGCTCACCAGTAGATTTGCAGAATAGTAAAGTAACCTGCTTCTGCATTCCTACCTCCATGACAAGACTTACACTCATTGTCGCTGCAACGCTACAGAATGGCATAGGTCAAAGCGGCCGCCTACCGTGGAGACTACCGCAAGAGATGGCGTATTTTGCGCGTGTCACGACAGCTGCGCCAGAAGGGAGCATGAACGCCGTGGTCATGGGTAGAAATACATGGGAGAGTATTCCGGCAAAGTTCAAGCCTCTGCAGAAGCGGTTGAACGTGATCGTGAGCAGGAACACGGGATACCAACTGTGAGTTATATGAGGAGGTATTTTATAACGTTCTGTTGACCTAAAATTTAGAGAACTACCACCGGCTGCTGCAGCTCAAGCTCTTTTGTCATCCGACCTGCCTACCTCACTGAAGCAGATAAGCCAGGTAGAACCATCGGTGCATAGAACATTCATTATTGGCGGCGCGTCGTTGTACACCGAATCATTACTCCTCCCACCATCCAGCCCAGCTTTTGTAGACAGAATACTCCTGACTCGCATCGTTTCCCCCGCCTTCGACAGTTGCGACGTATTCGTGCCGGAATTTCGAGCCACTACTCATGAGAGCGAAGCAGGAGAGCCTTGGAAGAGAGCTTCTCACGACGAGTTGCAGGAATGGGTGGGCTTTGCTGTGCCGGGAGGTATTCAGGAGGAGAAGGGAGTACAGTACGAGTTTCAGATGTGGACCCGGATGTGCGAGAGTGTTTGAATCTAAAGAACGAAGTAGCTTTCGACGGTATGAATGCTACAGTTCATTAGCCTTGTCGCTGCTTAAGAGGTTAGCAATGTCCCACATCAAGGCAACCACCAAATTACGCACTTGTTTGTGCTTCGGGTTTTTTGAACAAATAATGTAAACCCTTCCCTTCCTCTTGACTACGCTGCAGCCATCGCACATGCGCTTGACGGATGCCCTGACCTTCATGCCTCGCGCCAGCGGCGGCGTCGACGCTTGGCTGAGGCATCCCGGGTGATGTAGATGATGCGCGGACACCGAGACTGGTGTTGTTTTTAGCCGTAGGATAATGGGCCTTGTTGAGACCAGTAATGAGCGTAGCATCCTGAGCAACTTTGCTCAAGTCGTTTGGTCGTCTGCCACCATTCGTTTGGCAGCTTTTGGCACTGGGCAGTGATATTGAAACACGTGATTAGTTACCATATCTGCTCCCCGCGCCTGGCACTGATACGTCCAGCAGAGCTGAACCTGTAACGAGCAGTGCCAATCTCCGGCCAACACGCTCCCAGGCTGGTACATCTTGCCAATCTACCTCATGAAGACTTTGCAACTGCTTACGCTCATACCTCTACCATCATCCTTCTGCACCTAGATGCCTGTCAGTGAATCTCTGCGGTCAAGCGTTTCCGGCACGCTTGGTGGAAAACTAGCAGGGGTCTTATTCGTTTTCGCACTATTAGGTTTCGTCATAGAAAGTGAATTGACACAGGTATGTACAAGCCACGCGCCAAACTCAAGGCTAAATTCTAGTATTTCTTCCTGCAGTATGTCCAGACTACACTTGGGTTCAGGCAGCCCTACTTCATATTGTGCGTATCCGAACTACCCTACCTCTCTCTTTCGACTAACGAATACCTTGCAGCTACTGCGTCCACTCGGCATTCCTCGTGTTATTTCCTCTACATTACCTATTCTTAATCACAGTGCGGAAGGAGTCTCCTACCGCGCTGACCAGCGGACTTCGACACGCTCTGATAAAGCACGTCTCACCCATGTCCCTCGACAAGGCGGAAGCGTTCCCTGTGTGCGGGTTCACCCGACTGATTGTCGTTCTGACCATCTTTGTGTCTATGCCGGCGCTGCTCTGGTTTATCGCCGTAACGCTTGCTCCGTGAGTTTTCATTGCGATTCTTCGAGAGTGTGTAGCATTCTTATCTCTCCTATCGACCAGATTGTCAGATGTTACCGCGCTTTGGAACACAAACGCGTTCTTTGCGTATGTACTCACCGTCAAATTGTTCGGTCTTCCCTGGGATCCACGTCGTCTTGCGGCTGTGCTGCTCGCGACAGCGGGGGCTGCGGCGGTCGTCTACGGAAGTAGTAGCGCAACCGCTGAAGCCCGTCCTGAAGCCATCGCTAGCCCTGTCATAGGCGACGTCCTTACCCTCATCGCTTCCGTGCTGTACGGCATCTACCAAGTGGGATACAAAATGTACGCAGCTTTGCCGACAGACCCACATGAACTGGATATAGGGGCAGATCCATCCTACGCACCAGTAGCAACCGACGGCGAAGAATGGGGCGATGTATTACCGTTAGACAAGGCCGACATGGTCTATCCTCCTCCGTTCGGCCTATACGCCAACCTCCTCACGAGTTGCATCGGTGTATGCACACTCTTCCTTCTCAGCATACCATTCCCGATACTTCATTCTCTCCACGCGGAGAACTTCCGTCTTCCGACCGATATTTCCACGATATCTACAATTGCCGGCATCAGCCTCAGTGGTGTAGTTTTCAACGCGGGACTAATGGTATTCGCTCTTCTCTTCCTCCATACATGCGCCGGTATAGCTAACACATGTGGTTTCAGATTCTGCTGGGTTTGTGGGGACCTGTGGTGACCTCGGTCGGCAGCCTCCTCACCATTGTGTTGGTGTTTTTCGTAGACATCATATTCGGAGGAGCGGTGGAGACAGTCACAACCTGGAGTCTAGTAGGTTCTGGAGCGATTGTGGTGGCCTTCGGAATTCTGGCATTCGACATGGCAAAAGGAAGGTAGCACACGCGACTCGGTGGAAGCCTCACAGTGCCGTAGATTTGTATCAGCATCTGTATTCACATCGTACCAAACCCCGAAGATAATCTACATCCCGGAATGACCGTTACGTATCCGATATGCTTGACGGAGAATTATTGGAATCAAGCTTATAGCTTCAGTGGTCACAACGCATGAAGCTGATGTAAACTGCAGTAGGGAGACAAACGTAGTTATAGCACAAATACTGAGAAAGGGAGTGTATGTGGCTGATAGGGAACACGAAGAGTGAGTTGCCCTTCGGGAGATGATGCGAACATGACGACATAGAAGAAAGTGGTAGACTGATGAAATGCGCAAGAACGTGTACAAGTTTTTCGATCCAGGGAGTGCAGCAGAACGTAGAGTAAACATGAAGAGGGAAGAGAAACGAGCGTGCGGGACGACTGATGATATGCACAAGGTATGACACGTGAGGATTATCCACAAACACCTCTCCGTGCCAAGAGGCGTGCTACTACCTCTGAGAACCCTTCCACTTCGGGCGAACAAGGAATAACATGCCCAATAGCGAAGGACATACTCCGGGACTATAATCGTATCGTTCGTATCATAAATAATGAAAAGGCTAAGTTGTGGCCATCATACTGCCAAGAGCGTTAGCAGTTGTGGCTCTGAATGGATTCATGTGACGAACCTCTTTCGTTTCGCCTTCGTCATCTCCTTGCGGAGCGCGGGACCATCGAGAGGTTTCAGTAGTTCAAATGCACAAAGGAGCTCTTCTGACACGCTGTAGGAAGGAATAAGTCAACGAGGTTACGGAATCAGACGAGGTGACTAACCTCATGCAGGCACCATAATTGTCGAACTCTGCAATAGTGACGATGAGTTGCTAACAATGATGCAAATAGACGGGCATTCGCACCTCCACAATAGTTGGGAGCGCTGAAGACCGTGACAAGTGTGCGATCATTCCAGAACTCGTAACCATCCTCCACAACCATGTGCGCCCTGCAGATGAGGTCCATGTCGTATCGTGCGAGGAAATCGTTGATAATGCCCTTCCCAAAACAATAACTGACACCTCGCTCGTTGTCCTCCCAGTCTGCGGTATTGTCCGACGGGTCAGACCATAGTAGATCGTTTAAAAGGCCGTAGTCAGGAACATCTGTCGGTCTCTGTATTCGCTTGATGTCGTCCATACTATGAAGTGACGGCGACAAGCCACCGTGAACACAGAATATTTTGGACGCAACGATCGCAGCGATGGGTAGGCAATTGAAGACGTCGATGAATGTCTTCCACGTTTTGATGTTACACCTCCGCTTGCATTCGTCATAGAATCCGTACACTGTATATCCTCAGTGTTACTCTGAAAAATAGGACGCTACATCACTCACCTCTCGTCACATTGGCGCACTCGTGATTCCCACGTAGGAGGAAGAAGTTCTCGGGATACTTGATCTTGTAACAAAGTAGGAGAAGGATGGTCTCCAGACTCTGTTTACCGCGGTCGACATAGTCGCCGAGGAAGAGATAGTTGGCAGCCGGAGGGAAGCCGCACATCTCGAAGAGTCGAATTAGATCCGAGTACTGCCCATGAACGTCGCCTACAATTTTCACCGGAGGAGACAGCTCAATAAGAGTTGGCTGATTCAAGAATACGTCGCGGGCGGCTTGGCAAATAGCGGTAATCTCGTTGTTCTTCAGACATAGCGACTTGCTAACCTTGCCGGTGTAACCAACATCCAGTAGCCGCTGAATCATATCGTCAATGTCCAGGTGGAGAACCTTAGTCTTGTCCTTGAGCCCGTTGCTCGGAGAACTAGGGTCACCAACAGAGAAGCTATTGGTAGAGCCAGGAGTGGGTAGGCCTGAGGGCGCTGAGTTCGACAATATCGTCTGTGTAGGAGGGATATCGAGGGGAACAGGTCTGTTGCTAACAGGTGATGATGACGGCTGCAGTGGTGAATTCGTTGCGGGAAGGTTGGAAGGGGCACTTGAGGCTGAGCTTGGTGAACCATCAGGACCTGGTGGCCGTGAACCACTTCCGTTCGGTGTCACCGTTGTACCGTCGGGGTCTGTGACATTGACCAGCACTGAGGGCTCGGCCTGGGAGAGAACAGACGCGCTCGAAGTGGACGTTTGAGGTGCCGTACCGCGCGACATACTGCCTTGCGGCGTGTCGTCGTTGGTGTCGGTCGTCTCAGGAGGTGTATTCGAGCCAGCATCCTTCTCCTTGTCTTTGCTGTTCTTCTTCGACTTTTTAGACTGCTGCTGGCCCATCGGGAGGGCCTGCGAGGATGATGAGGGAGAGCCTGGCTGAGGGGATTGTGGCCGTGACCTCGATAGCCTGGAGGCAAACACAGAGAGGAGTGTGGGCGCCAGCTTGACTATGGACAATACTGACGAGACCGCAGTGACTGGGAGACCGACTGTTGGTCCTGATGAGATACGACGTGGGAATGTGCCACTGTCTATGTGGTCGTCGGCGCAGTTGCACCCGTCGTAGTCGTCGTGGATAGCGATCAATGACGGGCCTGAGGTGAAGGCTATCACAGCACCACCACAGGCAGCAATGTGTTCTTGTTGGTTGGTGTTTGTTCGGAGTTCTCCTTACAGAGCTCAACCGGCATGGGCCGTCTTTCTTATAACTCATTACTGAAATATGCCCAGGTCAAGTCCTTGGTACAATCACGCTCACGTCGACGACTGCTAGCATCACACACGAACCGCATGGGCCGTAAGGTCATTCTGATGTATGCCCAGCGCAACAGGAGTACGGAAAGTGAAGTATACATAGCCACCGGCGTCACCCCCTCGGAACGTAACCTGCTCAGAATTTGCCAAACGTCTTCGCAGCCGCCTTGTTCTTCGCGACACGGATCACGTTGAAACGCACGGTTTTTGACAACGGTCGGCATTGACCTGAGCATGGACGCATGTGGACTGAGGATTCCTGAAATGCTAAGCAAAAGGCGACACTCACCGACGGTGACAATATCGCCAATCTCTACACGGAATGCCGGTGATACGTGCGCCGCAAGGTTCTTGTGTCTCTTCTCGTAACGGTCTGATCGAGCAGAATAGTGGGTAAAGCTGTGAAATGGACGGCAGCAGACAAACCAGACACGTACTGTATTTGGGGATGTAATGGAGGTAATCCCGTCGGATAATCAGTGTACGGGTCATCTTTGTTGATATGACCCGACCAGTCAAGATACGGCCACGGATCGAAACATCGCCAGTGAAGGGGCACTTCTTGTCTGCATGTCAAAGCAGCATCCACAGTCAACTCTCATGTGCAAAGCAGCTTATGCTCTGAGAGACGTACCGACATAGGTGCCGTTAATCGCCTCTGAAGGTGTCTTGAAATTGAGACCCACATCCTTGTACCACCTCTTCTCCTTTGTCGAGATCTTTTTGCCACCTAGTCAACGTGTGTAGCACCAGTTCATACATTATGAGTATTGAGCTCCATTGTCTTTGGTTTGGACGCCATACGCACCACGAATCTTCGCGTTTTGGAAGAGGTGTTGCTTCTGGTACGCCTTTTCAATCTGCAGGAAACAGATTTCGCCATAAGATCATAGTAACGCCAACCCTTCACGATCTGTGCTACTCACTTGGTCGGCCATGATGTATCGTGAGGGCGGAGGGTGTTTAGCGGGGGCGGACTGTGCACCAGTATGAATGCGTGGGAAGAGTCGTCTGCAAGCCACAAGATCAGAAACTATACAGCTCGGTTATTGCCGAACATACGTCGTGGTTGGACGCTGAAGCAAGCGCCGAAGCCAAACAAGTGCATGTATTAGACGAGGCGGGATTGTGACGAGGTTCACTTCTCTCGTCTTGCTCCCTCCTACTCTCGTCGAAACAACTGAAACTTTTCGACCACATTCCGAGTCACCCCGCAGCTGCTCGTCGCTGATTTCGTTCAGAGCGGAATGCGGACTTGGCTCACCCCTCTGGAGAGTTCTGGTAACAGGGTATGTACTTCTCGATAGCGCTGTCCCAACTCGCCAACTTGCCGGGTTTGCGAAAGGAGTCTCAGGAGCCTCAGCCCCTTAAGATTAATCTAAGTTTTGATACAGTCCAAGTGCATCAATCTCCTGCCAAATAACAGCCGCTGAAACACCTAAGCACGGGTGTTTGGAACATCGTAATTACGACCTCGGCTACTCTCCTGTCACTCATGTGAGTCCATCTGGACTTGGAGGAGGCCGTACCGGAGAGGCATCACGGACGTTGGCAATACGCTAGACTTCTGACTATCATTTGCGACATAACGCTAGTGTACTAGAGCTACTAGGGTAGCAAATCGAATGGAAAAATCAGCGGGAAGACGGCTAGGGATTTTGTATTTATCTTATGTGCAACAACAGCCCCAGACTTGGAACTACTTACGAGTGTCGGGGGCTTGACTCATGATTGACAGACGAGAAGAAAACAAGAACATGAACGGTGAGATTAAACGGTGAGCCATTACTAGTGACTAGTAGATGGCCAGTTAACAAGTATCTTGGCGGTCGAAGTTGACAGCACGAACGCTTTCCTTTCGCGACATGGACTGAGACTTCCTCCCAACTGGTCTTTCGTGGGCCAGTCTCAGTCAATCCTCTCCACTCGCAAGGCACGGTGGCAGCGTATTAGTATGCCCCCTATTGCTACCCGGGTACTATAGTACACGGTCGCGAACTGTTGTAACCTCCGCCGAGTCTAACCCAACGCCGCAGGTGCCAAGTCGGCTGCTTTCATCGAATGGATTACGCTAAAACTCTGGCGATTGTGAGCCAGTCGCAGCGTACAGCACTCGCCTGACCCAAGCTATACTTGCCATGTCTATCTACTGTAAGGGTAAGCTCAATGAGTGACTTCCCGTAAGCCTTTAGGTCGATGTTTAGGTCGACTTTTGCGTGTGAGACATAAAATCTCAGATCAGAGCGTGACATTTTCAAAGTCCGATAGCACCCGAAACATGTCGGTGAGACACCGGACACGACCTAAACGTCTTCTGCAGTCCTAAACTGTGTGGCGTCGACTAGCGCCTGCGCTCTTGCCTTGTAAGGCATCCCGCATCACAATATTCATATGCTTCGTACGTCGGCCATCATATTTCGCGAACACGGGCGCCTGGCTCTTCTCCTCTGTCTTTCCAGCCCCCTTGTGTCATGACTGCCCATTGTGCGCTTTTGAGAAGACGAAAGGATAAATTTCACTACTCAGAATGTTCCAAAATATCCTTGTGAATTTCAGGTGTATTTATGACAAAAGAGAACCAAAATATTGTCTGAGTGTTAGTAAGTGCTCAACGACGTCAGAAAAACGAGCGGGTTGCCCGAGCCTCCGGCGCCTGATGCACGGCAAAGAGCGAAATCGAGATGGTCACACAGTTTCAAACTCAGACGTTTAGGTCGCTTGCTAAATCCTTACGGGAAGTCACTCAATATATCTAGCCTCCTGAACCTATGAATGATCGTTGATGTCGATCGAAACAGTTTTCTACTAGTGCGGTGCCTCAAAGTTACCCCTCAAAACGACTGCTAGGCGGCAGTCATGTATATAGCACTGGCTCCTTGCCGGTCTCAGACGTCGCTCGCCAACACCCACATTCTAAACCTCAAGCCTGAGTTCTCGCCCCTCTTCCCTCACCGTTTGCAGGGAAATGTCTGGCAACGCTGCGCTAGCCCACGAGATAAGTTTACTGTCAGTACAATCCATTTCATCCCATTCGTGCTGTCACTCACACCCGTCTGTAGCTATGCCGATGCTTACCTAGTGCTATCTGCAAACGGTACGACACTCCTCGTCGCTATGTCTGTCTCGCTTATAGCCAACCTTTGCACAGTGCTACTAGTCTATGAATATTGTATCACCTTCTTATCAGAGGTTGATGCAATATGGAGTCGTAAATGGACTTTGGCAACATGGCTGTACGTGCTGACTCGCTACACTGCGCTAGTTTCAGCAGCGCTTCGATTCTCAGAGATGATCCCGGCATACGCTTCGGTATGTGCTCACTGCTCTATGATGTCCATTGAACGGGCTAACGCTCTCGACTCTCTGCAGAGGTACGAAAAGCATACACTAGTAGGCCAAGACAGACTTTCATGATTGTCTTAGCTGCGCAGGACAGTTCATTGCATTAGACACAACAATCATTGCAAAGTTCTTATACTTCGCCGGTGAGCACTGTTGCGGATAGTCAATTGCGCCACGGTGGTCACACATATGACCACAGTATTCTCCGCCATAAGAGTATATGCGGTTTGGGAAGGCAATATGCTCGTCAGCGGTGTAGTCTTCGTGCTGGCCCTCGTGCCATTCGTAACAAATATAGTGAGCTATGTTTCACCCACAATCAATGGCGTGTCTTGGTTATGTCCTGACACTTGTATAGGTTCATTTCTCCACCCTCACCATCATCACAGTACCAGCGCAGTTCGCAGTGTTCGAAAGCTGCGTAGGACAAGCCAGAACTTCTGCGCAGTTTAATCTAGGGTGCGTAAAATACAAATCGTGCTGATTGGTGCTGAATGATCACTACAGAAGTACGCCCCTTTTCCTCCGTCTCCGAATTTGATGATGGACTCCTACTGAGTTGTGTTGGTCTGACAGTGTCGTTGACCACACGCCTTGCGGTAATACTTGCCGATGTCATCGTTATCATTGCTACCTGGTCAAAAACCTTCCAAACATACCGGGATGCCCGACGACACGGGTTCGCTGCCCCTTTGGTCACACTACTCCTCCGAGATGGTGAGTTTCTTTCAGCAGTCACCTCGATACTGCTGACTCATCGTCATGATCCTCTAGGCACGATATATTTCATGTGAGCATGTCCCAAGATTACACCGCTTCCAAAAACTGACATAAAGGCATCAGTGTCCTACTCATCATGAATATTCTTGTCGTGCTGAGTAACAACGTAGTAAGTGTGCCCAGGTCAATGTCCACATTCAGTGAAGCTAAGACCCTCTTCAGCCACGCATGGAAGATGTCGACTTTGCATCACCATTCTTGGAAAAGTAGGTGTATTCTCTCATTGTAGCTGCTGTATTTCTAATCGGATTTCGGGAACGACTTGCACGAATTTAGCTTGACCTCCATCATCATCTGCCGCTTCATCATCAACTTGCGTCAGGTTCATCATGACAACACAGTCGTGGACCCCAGCCGCTATACAACTACTATACATTTCGCAGCTGAAATGGGACAACCTTTGTACTCCGCAAGCATGGGCAACGGCGGTGGAAAATCTGCAGGCTCGGCAACAGCGATGGACTCCATGGAGCTCCGTGAAGTTGATACATATAAGAAGGACAGGGGTCAATTTGTCGAGCAGCCGATGACTGCATGCTAATCGGTATTTTGACGGTTTATTTATTGTAAACGCTGCAAGCTTGGAAATAAGCCAACAGCTAAAGTTTGAGGATCTCGACTTGATACATTCTTCTGTTGTACGCAATACGGCCTTCAATGCAATACTGTACATATGTGAAAGTGAATGATGCAGAGCTCAACACGGGTAGGCCGGGTACGATATCCAACTTCCGTCGTCAATGCCAACGTTCTCAAAAGTGTCTGCCGTAGAAGGCCGCGAGCTCAGTTCCCCTGAACTATTCGGTTGCCCGTCGCGGCGCATCTCTGAGGACATGGACAGTTCGCTGTAAGAGCTTCGCCCGCCAAAAGCCGTGAGAGAAGGCATCGTAACAAGTGTTTGTCGCACGATGGTCTCCGTAGGGCTGGTGCACTGGCTTCCGAGATGACGAGGTGGAGGTGACAAGCCAAGCGGGTCCAATGAGACCCGTTCTCTGACGCTGGGAACCGAGGAGATTTGTTGTTGCAGCATCGGCCTCAGCAATATATGTCTGGGGATGATTGTCGCAGATGCCGGTCGATCTGCCATGTGTGTATCTGGCCGTGCTAGAGACGGCATATCGTCTAAACGCAGGGTTTTAGGTTCTCCTAGGCTCCATGAAGCTTTGAGGAACCACCTACGTTTCCGACCGTTGCTTGAGTCAGAGCTGGTCTCAAGCCTTGTTTGTTTGGCTTTTGGAGAGTAGTCACGCGAGCGTGGACGGTGGGAACCGTGAGACCAGGTTCGCCAAACTGAAAACACCTCTTCATGGGCGGCGAATATCAAGAAATACAGGATAGGTGTGACACCTATAGGAATCTTGTTCAGCCAAGCTCGTAAGATATGATAGTCATCAGGTAGCTTACATTCCCAGATAATGCTGATCTTGAACAGCGTCGGAAGACGAGACACTGCCGGCTGCTTGTGCTCTCTGCCCTCGACCCAGCTTGCGGTCAATATGGAATACAGAGTTATTGATATGACAAAGATTCCTAGGAGGGCAGCGAATCGGACCAAGCGTGTGATATCGAGGCGGCCAAGAGAGTGAGTAACTAGTGGAAGCCTGATGGTATTCCACAGATGAAACATGAACACCATCGCGAATATGACGGCTGATCCTAAAGCTGAGACTAGTAAGACCAGTGCAGCCAAATCGGAAACAGTATCACTAATTGTGCAGACCGCCTGATGTGCCGACGTGAGCTGGTTATTCATGCAGTCACGGGAACTGAACATACCAGCATGAACTGTGGCTTCACGGAAGCAATGCGACGACTTAGCAGAGGTAGAGGGGTGAATATCGTTGGTAGTGCCCATACTGTTAATTCTGCGGTCAGGTGTCTATGAATCACGAACGTCTTGGCTGCAAATACCGAAAGGGCCAAAGGCAAGGGCGCCCGTAGTAAATCTGTAAAATGGCTGGCAGTGACTGTACTCGGAATATTCGGGGTTCTTGGAAAATTTGCAACTCAGATATAGTAATGGCTGGGTTGTGTCTCGATGAGGTTGTGGACCTTGTGTAGGGAGTATACCACTCACCAACGTGAAGCTGATGCCAAAGGCCGCCATCGTCACGGTTAGATAGCGAAGGCTGAGTGGATATGGTAAGAGCCGCCCCGTACGACGGTTGTTTCAAAAATCAACGTACATAATAGCATCTGCCGCACAGAATGCCTGGATCATTGGATGATCCTGAAGCGCGTCGAAATTATCCGGAATCACTTGGAAAGCGATGGACGGGATCACTGTGGCTATGGAGCGAGCCAGTGTTGTCACCACGAAGGCCTTTACAATCGCATGTTTGGGAGCTGGCGTTGCAAGCAGAGCGCACAGTAATACAGCACCTATAAGCTAACAACCAAGCCAATTCAGAGTTGAAGCTGCAAGCCCTGACATAGCGTGACTTACCTCTAGCACGATTACAACAATCGACAAAACATGTGTGTCCATTGAGGATGCAAACGACGAGTGTGGTACAAAACGGGGTTGCGTGAGCTCAGCTGGAGGAGCTTGAGCTCGGAGTCAGGACATGGAGGGGAATGTTGAGAAAGCCGGATGTCCCAAGACTTCTACCCAGCGTTACTATAACAGTTTTCACATCCTGTTCATCTGTTCGTCAAGTAACCAGCGTACAGCCTAGGGGAAATGATGGGGAAAGTGTGATTATCCGCAGCTTTTGAGTAGAGAAGAGATGCGTGAGACGCACGGTCAGTTCCCTGTGAGCATTGAGCCCATCTTGGGCGGTGAAGATGTGGATTCATCAGTCAACAACATTGGCTGATATGTCTCTGTGCTTTCCGACAGATGTTGGACTGCCGCATTGCGCCGAAATTGGCTGCATACGTGCCATAGGTTGTTTCTCACTGCAGCTCTGGGAGAATCAGTGCGTCAGAGTGGTAGTGGCGATACTATTCAGAACCAGCATAGACTGGATTGCGAAACACAATGAGCTCCAGCACCAAAGAGACAGTACATCACTGATCCTGCGACAAATGTCTTGTCATGAGAGGCGACTTGAGGAGACCTGGTGGATGTAGTATGTAAAGTGGTAAGTAAAGGCAGGAAAGTTTGTGAGCGGCGTATGGAACGATCTGTCACACTGTGACCTTTCGTGATTGCACGCGAGAAGGTGTCACAAGCGCTATCGGTGTATGTTCGTGTCCGTGACGAGCCTCTTACGCGCCGCGACGCGTTCCATACTATCTCATCCTCTACTTGACAGTGTACGCGTTGTTAGAACGAACACACGGTGTATGACAGGACAGAAAACCTTACGTGAGCATACAGGTAGCTCTCATGGTCTGAACTAACACCCTCTAGGCGGATTTGGGTTTACAATGCCGAAGGGAGCAAAGCCAGCACCGCCGCAGCAAAGCAAGCTGGAGGCAATGTGGGGGAAGAGGAAAAGAGATGAGAAGAAGGACACAAACGAATTGAACCCTCACGCTAGGAACTCAATACCTGGTCCGTCTAAAGTCGTAGACGAAACACAGGCAAGCAACGATGCGCAACCAGTGCTTTCATCTCCAGGTGCGTTGCGCCCTTACATTGTGCCATACGCCGTAATCGATATTTCGGTCTAAGAGAAACCTTCGAAGAAGAAACGACGGGTAGTGGAATCGGAGGATGAAGGTGAGGAGGTTGCGACTCCGGCTGCTCCAGTAGATCCACCCAAACGCGCCTTCAAGCCCGTTCCGGTAAAGTCGGACTCTAAGTCTGAATCCAAGTCCCCGGTACTGGAAGATGAGGAGATGAACGAGGATCTACCAGTGCAAGAAGAGGTAGAGGCAAGCGAGCCGGACGACGCTGCAGAAGAGGAAGTAGATGACGGCGAGGACGAGATTGATGAAGAGGAGGACATGGCGACTGAGAAGTGAGCTGATCCGAAGACGCATATTGCTTTATACTGACGTTAGCATGCAGCGCAGAAGCTGCATTGCTTAAGACGAGCGAAGTCGATATCAAAGGAGGGTGGAACATAGGAGACCCGTACGTGTCTAATTGTTTCATTGCCTTGCTCATCCGTTGACCCCGACACAGCGTACCGTATGCTGCTCTAGCGAAAGTCTTTGCCCTCATAGAAGCAACCACCAAGCGATTAGAGAAGACATCGCTCCTCACATCTTTCCTACTTCTGGTAATAAGGCGAAGTGCCCAAGCAGACTCAACATCTCTGCTCCAAACTGTCTATTTATGTATAAACAGGGTAGGTGGCCCTGATCAGGCTCACAGTAGATGAAAAGCTCAGACATTCACAGCTTTGTCCGGATTACGTTGGTGTCGAGCTAGGTTTGGGTGAAAGTCTGCTGTTGAAGGCCATAGGCGAATCCACAGGCAGGAGCCTCGCGGTGGTCAAAGCGGATTTGAAGAAAGAGGGCGATCTCGGTCTCGTTGCAAAAGTATGCCGCATTATTCTCTGTGACGATGTTAGACAAAACCTTATAGAACTGCAGAACTCGAAAAACAGTCAAAAGACGCTATTCAAACCGAAGCCACTCACTGTGCCTTTCGTGTTCGGTAAACTCAAAGAGATTGCAATGAGTACAGGCCACTCCGTCAGTTGTCCCGCTTGTTAACATAATAGCTCTAATGCTGACCATGATTCATCATAGTCTCAAAGCAAGAAGGTCTCAATCATCACAAAACTGTTAGCAGCATGTCAGGGTGAAGAAGCCAAATACATTGTGCGTTCGTTGGAAGGCAAGCTTCGTATCGGTAATGCAGAGCGGACAGTCTTGGTAGCCCTGGCGCATGCCGCGGTGTTAGCGGAGCAAGAGCATAGTAAGATTATTTCAACTCACTTCTGTTGCTCAGCCTTACGTGTGGCTCCCAGCAAACAAGCGTATGAACAAGGAAAAGCTGGCTGAGCGTCTTGAGCAGGCAGCTGAGACCATCAAAGCGGTGTACAGGTAATTCCCAGTTGCATCGAGGGAGATTCGTTGACCGACGAAGGAAACAGCGAGTTGCCGACATATGACTTGGTCATTCCTGCCTTGCTTGAAGCAGGTGTCGATGGTCTGCGAAATAAGTGTAAACTTACGCCAGGAGTCCCGCTGAAGCCTATGCTTGCGAAACCGACCAAGGCAATCGGAGAGGTGCTTGATAGGTTTGAGAACAAGAAGTTTACATGTGAGTATAAATATGACGGTGAACGAGCGCAGGTAATGTTCCACACATTAGGGATTGGTCAAGCGACAATGATTCTGAAATATTCGTAATAGGTGCACAAACTCGAAGACGGCACTGTTGGTGTGTTCAGTCGAAATTCGGAAGATATGAGCAAGAAGTACCCGGATTTGATGGACCAACTGCCGCACGTACGCATCAGACGTACGTACCAACTACTCGTATGACTGACAGTGTTGTCATTAGTGCATGCAAGCTACAGCAAAATCTTTCGTTCTTGACGCAGAAGCAGTTGCGATCGATAGAACTTCAGGCAAGTTGATGCCGTTCCAGGAACTCAGCCGTCGAAAGCGCAAGGACGTCAAGATGGAAGACATTCAGGTTCTGGTTTGCTTGTTTGCCTTCGATTTATTGTACTTGAACGGCGAGGTACGTTTTTAGGCACATGATTCGGTGCGAATCAGCATTAATCATACTTGTATGTTTCAGTCGCTGCTACAAAAACCCTTGGTAGAGCGCCGAGAGCTACTCAGGCAACATTTCAAAGAAGTGCCAGGGGAGTTCTCGTTCGCCAAGTCATCGGACGGTGATACGACAGAAGAGATCCAGACCTTCTTGGAGGAAAGTGTCAAGGATGGCTGCGAGGGCCTCATGGTCAAGATGCTCGAGAGCGAGGCAAGCTTCTACGAACCTAGTCGGCGTAGTGTCAATTGGCTGAAAGTAAGTTGCTACGTACAAAGGCGCATAGTATCGACTGTGACGAACATCGCAATTTCGCAGCTCAAAAAGGATTATCTCGCCGGCATCGGCGACTCCCTCGATCTCGTCGTCGTCGGAGGCTACTACGGCAAGGGCAAACGTACCAACGTCTATGGCGCTTTCCTTCTCGCATGCTATGACGCCGACGGGGAAGAATATCAGACCATCTGTAAGATTGGCACAGGATTCAGCGACGAAGCGCTGCAACAGCACTATGAGACTTTGAAGCCCCTTGAGCTCACGAAGCCAAGAGGAGACATAAAGGTCGGTGGTGCGAAACCTGACGTGTGGTTTGAACCACAGGTCGTATGGGAAGTGCTCACAGCGGACTTGAGTTTGAGTCCAATATACACTGCAGCACAAGGTCTGGTAGGTGCTCTCTTACCGATTGCCATGTTTGTTGGAAGTAAATGACCGTGACACCTGATAGGTTGAAGAGAGGGGTATCTCACTCCGTTTCCCTCGGTTCATACGAATACGTGACGATAAGTCGGCAGATGACGGGACAGGACCTGAGCAGGCAAGCGTGTTGTCTGAGCTCACCTTACACCGCACTGACGAGGCACTCACCAGATCGCAGAGATGTACGAGCGTCAGGCACTTGCTCAGAGTAAAGGTGGAAAGAATAAAAAGGGAGGGGACGCAGACGACGGCTTCTGGTGATTAGTATTTGAGCATGGCTTGTTGCTGGGCTGTGTCATTTTGTGATGTAGATATATGTATATATTGATGAGGTCTAGATATCTAACGGTAGCGCAGTCTGCAACCCGTTAGACACGACTGCCTGCAGCACGGTCAAAGCATGTTGTGATGACAGAGGGCAGTGGTATCACTTTGCCGCAGCAACCTTCTTCGCCTCTGCACTCGTAGCATCTATGGCTTGCGCAACGGGGCCTTTCAACTTGTCCTTGGCTTCCTTGCCCCCATTATACCAGTAATTGGTAAATCGCGCGAGCTGTACAGATTGTGCGGTCGCGTTGGTGGCGTGACACGCAAACAAGAGGTAATTCCGCGGTTGAACACGCCATGCTGCATGTTACCACCTCGTGAGTCTATATCCACCGAAAAGCAATATAATCACCACTTACCAAAACGCATGAACACCATGCTTTGCAGGCTGGCTTCAGCACACGAATTGTAAATTTAAAGAAAAAAGGACGCACGAGTAAGCAGTCAAAGCAGTCGTCATTGCTCCTGAGATAACCTCCTCATCCTTCTTCAAATCTGCAAGAGCAGCTATAGGCAGACCCCAGTTGGCAACCTAGGAAGATCACATGAAAATGAGAGGTCCGTGGGTAGGCGTGCTAGAAGGCAAACAACGCACTGGTCCCCAGAAGTGAGTGCCTGTATACAATTAGCTGTTGAAACAAAGTGCAATACAGACAGCACTTACTGAAGAAATAATCTCGTGCAGCTGGTGAGCGCAGCCAGGCAGTGAAAGTGGAGGCCATAGTCGTCGTAGGAAGTGAGAGCGCCTCTGTTGGACTCGAGACTCGAGTTTGTTTGGGGGGAGGCGCGTAATTGGCGTGGATGAGATGACTCATCACCCATCAGGCGCATCAACGCGCCTCTCCCGCTGCGTGCATCCTGAAAGCGTTCACCAACGACGCCGACGATTTTTCCAACCCGATGAACATCGCCCAAGTCTCTTTTTTCGTAAACACACTACGGCTTTGACGCTACGGAGAATGCTTCACCGAAATTGGCAATTTTATCGCAACACGTTGCAGGTCTTCTGCTCTCTAGACGCCACGCCCTGCACCCTTTGGCCAAGATGATCTCTCTGCATGCCACTTTCCGCCCACCGTCACCCCCTTGTTCTCATCTACCACCACCATGCAAGCGTACCACAACCAAACCTACTATGCTCCCCATCCGCAATATGCATCTCGACAGCCTCATCCTCAGCAACCTGGAACCTACCTAACCGGCTTTTCTGCTACTTATCCCCAATTCGTGCAGCCTCAGCTACCTCCAGGCGCACAGGGGCCGGCAGGCTATCAGCAGTTCCCTGCGTATCCGCAAGAACAGTATGAGCCCTACCCTCAGGCTGTAGTCCCTGATCGTCGGAGAGACAGAGACAGAGAAAGGGAGAGACCTGATAAGTATGGTATGAACCGGAGTCACTCCTTGGCGGTTCCCAACCCAAATGCCGTTCCACTCAAATCTGCACTCAAAAAGAGGCCTCACGATCGCTCGGCTTCCATGGGCAATGTACCAATGCAGCAGCAGCCCTCAATGTCCAGGACATCGAGCAGAGCACCCTCTGAAGCTCGCGAGCGGACAACGTCAACTGGTAGAAGACGAGTAGACTCGATGCCGCACAAATATGGTTTGTCACTACAGGACCTCTTGACGATGAGAGCGATATTAAATCTTGTGTATAGATCATATCTTTCTCACGTTCCCCAGTTCGAACGAGGTTAGAGTGGAAAACTGTGACTTCCACACCGTCGAAGAGCTGCGGCAAAACGTGTTACCGTCGTGGCCGGCGGGCGTGGGACAAGAAGGAATGAGCAGACACGAGCCCATCTGGAGTGCACAATTTAACGGCGCACCCTGGGCAACCAGCAGTACCTCGTCTGATTCAATAATGTGAGTTCACTGCGAAAGCCGTTTCGTCTGCTGACTGACGAGGTTGCAGTGCACGTCGAATGATTTGCAGTATATACGCAGTCATGGCTAGCCAGGTAGATTTCCCGTTTATCGTGATTGGGAGCCAGATATCTGACTTTCCAGAATATCTAGGGTTATGCATATATCGCTACCGCAAGCACCTCAAACCCTGTGAGTGTGATCCATCATGCTTGCGTCTTTCCGGGTCCACTAAATTTGGATTGTTTCATCTGGCGCAGCCTGCAAAATTGATATTCTCTCGTGGAGCTCCAGAGCAATTACCGCTGTTCTTTACCATAAGCGTCTCCACAAGTGGGTCAAAGCTATCGATACTGGACGCCCCAGCTCCGGTTATCGACAGTCTTGGACATCAGCTCCGTTCCTATTTTCCGCGTTTAATCGACGTGAACCGAACGACGGCGGACGGAGAGACCCGTATTCAAATTGGTCGCGGTAACAACAGCGGTGAGTGCAACGACATGTACCACAAGGCCGCTGAAAACCTGACTTTTATTAATCCACGCTAGCGACAGAGGCGGACAAACTTTCGTTTTCCAGCCATGTGCTGGGATTCTTGAATTCGCTAGGATTCAAACTAGACGGTAGCATTCCGATGGGGAAAGCTGGACCCTTGGGCTTTGGGTCCAGGAAAGAGATGTGGGTCTTCCGTGCGACGCAGGCGAGGCGGCCTCCGTCTGCTCATGGACGCAACCGCGAGGGAAGTATGAATGGCCAGAATGGTCAATTTAGAGATGGCAGTACTCACGGGCATGGTAGCATGCCTGACCACGATGATCAATATTAACATCGACGCTCATACTCATGTTGCGTCGGCAGCTCTATTTATTGCTCCCTTCTTGCTTTCAAAATGCTTTCGATTCGCCGAACTGTAATTGTCACCATGGTCGTGTCGTTTGTCGTATTGGCTGTAGCAGTCTCCATGTTACCTCGACATGTATGACAAGTCCAGTGTTGTAGTGGCACATCCTTATTACTGTCAACAACTCCGATTATGAATGTGGTGTTAATGCCATTCTCTATGATCCTGCATGTATTACATTGAAGGCATACGCTATCCCATCCTAAACCATCTTGATGACCTTGCTTCCGTCGACTAGTCCAGCCAACGACTTGGCAGAAACCTTGCCGCTAGCGTCCTTGCGCTGGAGCAGCTCATCCCACCAGCCGAAAAGGAAGTCCCGGGCAATGAGCTTGAACCAAGGTGTGAAAGAGTTTGCTAGGGAGGAACAAAAATCTACATGAGCTTTTTACTACAGCAGAGGCAGACTAGACAAAATCAACTCACAACCATCATCGAACATAGCCTGCAGATCAGCTTTGTCGACGTATTTGTAGTCCCGGATCTCATTTAGGTTGGCCTTTACGGTGACGTCCGCAGTCAAGAACAAGATGTAATCCACTGTAAGCAGATAGATAGTGCTCAGAGTTAGCGAATCCTTTAATCCTCGTCCAGCTAACGTACCCTCGTGCTCTCCCCAAGTCTCGTTCGACGGCGCGAGGTAGTGGATCTTGGTCAGGTACTGGAACTCGCCCACCGGAGTCTGGGACTGCGGTATACCAAGCTCGTGCTCCAGCTTCCGCGAGGCAGCGACGCGCACGCCAAGTTGCTCCGCCTCGACTTTCTCTTCCTCAAAGTCATCGAGAGGGTGCGAGCAGCAGGTGTTCGTCCACATGTCGGGGAACGTGATCTTCTCCGTGGCACGCTGTTGAAGCAGCAGCTTTCCGTCGCTTGGCCGAAAGACAAAGGCAGAGAAGGCGCGGTGCAGGAGACCTTTGTTGATGTTTTCCATGAGATGGCCTAGCGGAGGAAGGTCATTGAGTTGTGCATAATGCCGACTGTGCGCAGCGTAGCGTGAACGTACAAGTCTTCTTATCCGCCGCTCCGAGGGCGTTGTCCTCTTCGTCGACCAAGATACACCTTTCGTCCATCAACTTTGACTGCTCTGGGTCATACTGGGAGAGGTCGATGCTTGATAGCACCGCACGAGAGGCGAGGACAGCCCGTGAAGCCATATTGCGGGTATTATGAGCTTGAACGCGGTGGTTGCAGCAGAGGGTTAAAGATCGACTAGAGACAGTTATGCGACAGTGAGCAAGCAGCGACAATGGCCTCATAAAAGCAGACGAACAGACGAATTAAATGAGAGTGGGGGGTCGTGCCACTTTTAAAGTGAACATGTTTTCTACTTATATGGGCGTCTCGTCATGAAGTGGACAGATTTCGAGATGTAAGTATGCCATTCTTCTTCTCCAATTACATACAACTTTTATGGGTACATGTAGCGCAGAACAGTACACAAAGCTATATTAGAACCCATGTATCTTCACTTGACTGCGAGTCGGAGCATGCTATAAGGCTCTCCTTGTTCGACGCCAATGAGATCTTTGGTAGACAGCACTGCCGGTGATCGTCAGCCTTCATTGCTGTAACGCCAGTGTGGAGAAGTCATACCCAGGCAATGATAAAAAGCAGCCGATGCAACATGACGAGTGCTCGTGTCCTTGGGCACAACATCGTCGAACCCCAATGAAGTCGTACCAGTCGGGCAAGCGTTCATCTGTATCTTCAGGTATCTTTCATGGCATTGAGCTAATCGACACAACAGCAACCCAGTCATACTGCAACTTACTCGAGGAAATTGGAGGAATTTTTCTCCAGAGACATCATGCTAACTTCGGATGCTTGCGTTTCAACTCGAGACGCATCCTCAGGCGGCACTGTTTTTTCAACATGATTACTATGAATACAACACTCGGCATCATGCACTTACCTGCAAACTCGAACACTTCGTGCTCGAAGTGGGATCCACTGGGTATGAATGAAGCAGGCGATTCTGGCACACTACCCCTGGCAATTGAACTGCTCCTCCTCAAGCGAGTGTCCGCGCGAGTATGGCTCAATTTGTCGCTGCCGTCTGCCCCAAATGCTGCACTGATGGACGAGCTTACGCCCCCCGCATTATCCCAAGGAAACATATTACTGCGTTGAGACCCCGACTCAGGAAACCTCACCCCGAGACCAAAGTTGCTACCTTGCATGGACGGTGGACGCGAGGATCCGCGACGTGCTTGACCAGGTTCCTATTATAAGTGCTGTCAGCTTGAGAGTAAGGAGTCAACATCCGTGCCCGGTCTGTACCTCTGACGAGCGCAGCCGGGAAACCAAGTCCAAATCTTCCTGGCCTATATCTGCACTGCTCAGTCAATTTAGGTCCAAAGACAGCATCCGATGGATCTCACCGTTTGCAATGCCTGCATCGACCTCAAAGTTTATATCGATGTTCATCCCGTCATCAAATGCACCACGATTCCAGTCACCCTCGGTTGCGAGAGCGGCGACAGGGTCCTCTTCTACGACCTTGCGCCTCTTTCTGGATCCTTTGCATCGAGCAAGTAAGTTTTCAACGTCCCGAAGCACAAACAAGAGAGTACAAGAGTTCGCACCGTATCCGTCAATGGTTGATTGTCCAGATATGGCTTCGACTTGAAGCTTAAAGTTCTCTTCCCAAAACTGTACGAGTGCTGGCGCGTTGACTGGAAGAATATGTCATGCATACAGATCGAGAAGGGCGCAAATATACTCACTACCCCTTGGAGCACCCCAAACCATTTCTTCAAGCATCTTCATACCCTCTTTCTCTGCTTTTTTCTGAGCTAGCTCGTTTCGCAATCCTGCCTGACCCTGCAAGTAGTTTTCCCGAGCTCTCTGTCACGACATCAGCCTGTTTCTCGTGCCCATTAAGCATTTCTACTCATACCTCAAGTTCCTCGTTCGTCAGCTCAGTCCGCGCATCCAATAGTAAGCGGACACGTCTAGGTTTCTTGGCTGCTGGAGCCTCGCCAACGTTTACCTGTGTAGCGGTGCCGAAGGGAGAAAGAGGTACGATGATAGAACCGTCTGGTTGTAGAAAATCTTCATGTAATGCGTAAACGATCACTCTTTCTGCAGCAGTAATATCATTGACGTACCATTATCGACCTCAGCAAGACGCTAGAGTGAGCATGAAGCTTAGTGAATGCTTTGTGTTCATGAAATGCTTACACGTTTTGTACCAGGGCTGGTTCTGACTTCCGTATCATGACCCGCCTCGGTCATCCCCACCATATCCTCACCTAGCTGGAAATCTGCATTCATATCCATAGGAGAGCCCATGTCAACGCCAAGCGCAGTGATGCCACCATGGTCGCTGAAGAAGTGTAAGCACAGTGCAGATGTGGTTTTTTTGGGAATATATACTCAGAGGCAGGATTATCAAGGATCATTCCCCAGCCATCTCCCAATTCCTTTGCGAGCTCAGCTCCGATATCGGCTCCAATATCCAAACCGTCAAGAAAATTATCGTCGAAGCCATACCCTCCCACTTGAGAAGAAGATGGGACAAGACCGCCGGCAACGAACGAAGCATCGAAGGAGCTGGAAATCATGAAGTTGTTATGCTCTTGGAGAGTATGAAGATCTGCTCGAGGTTGTTCTGCTTGCGAGATAGAGCTTGATTTTGTTTTGGCCTTCTTCTTTCCTTTCTTCTTGACCCCAAAATCATCGTCGGAGCCGTCGCCCTCATCATCTGTCAAGTCATGTAAACAACTGCTACTCGAACCTTTGGCTTCAAGCAGCTATCGCAAACCCACCTTCGTCGCCCCTGGTGCGTTCATCCCAATTCTAACACTTGTTAGTTGAATGATCGAATGCTATTGAATTTAAAAGCTTACACCGAACAAGTTATCGAAGTCCATGGCGAACGCTGCAGCTGGGTTTGCGGAGATGGTGACAGTATCCGGTCTATGATTCACGCCAAATAAAAATCTTTCCACTGTGTAGGATTATATGCGTACCTCACGGAAGGCTGAGCCATTTGTAGTTGATCAGCCGCTGAGTTGGCTAAGTGAGCGTCTTGAAATGCTCTCTTCAGTGTATGGAAGCATGTCGTCACATCTGTCAAGAGAATTTCTTGCTTGACTAGGACGAAAGCCGGTCAGAGAGTGTATCAGTTATAGTGGCCTGGCATACCTTTGTAGACGCTATCAAAGGTGGTTGTAAGTACGCGCATACATGCGCCCAAACCGCGTAAACTAGACTTACCGAGCGACACCTATCATCAAGTTACTAGAAAGACGAAGCGCAAGAGGTTCCTGAGGCTCTGCGATGAGGCCGCACAGTTGGGATATGTTCGCTGTCATGACTGAACGTTTCGGTAGCTTGCTGAACGACGACTTCGCCCCCAACGTCGCCGCAAGCCTGCGACATGCTCAGCAGATAATAGTGGGTCAGGAAGGATCATTTACCATAACAGACCAAAGCCACTGTCTCTGCGCGATAGCAACTCCGGGGAGAAGAACATTGCAGAGGGTGAGAGGACAGGCGAGCAGAGGGAGGGAGAGGAGAGGAAGGGCAGAGAGACGCGAGGTACTTGAGGGAGGTCCTGGAAATATGAGGCAATAAATCAATCTTTGGAGAACTTTAAGACCTGTCATTTCGGTGCATGCCATCAAGAAGCCCTCTCTCAATCACAACACCTGCCCGATTGGGACATGTAATCCTCGTACCTTCAGCTTAAATATGTCGCAACTCTGTCTCACAATCAGTAAACTACATCTGAAGAATGCGCGTACAGTGCCACAGCGGCCTCACAGATGCAGCCATTGCTTGCTCTGATTGCCAACTAACCTCGCGAAGAGGTCGTCTCGTCCACCCACCCATAGGAATCTCTCTTCTTGCTCGGTTGTTTCACCATCCTCCTGCACATCAGTCCAACTAAGTTTGAGTCCCTTGGCTAAGCCGCTTCTTTTCGCTCCAGTGAGATTCTTCAGGTTGACGGTCATCGTGGGACCTATCGACGTGATTGGAGTGAAGAATAGCTGAGAATCTGTAAGGGTTATCAGCCCTGGCACTTTACACTGCGCGGGATAAGCTACAGAAAGGTGAGTCAGTCTCCAAACGTGGCACGCAAGAAGAGAGCCGTACTATGTGTGGGTATTGTCTCTTTCTGCGCATTCGGCGTGGCTTTAGCTGTTGCGAGCCAATTACGAGGATCTTTCCACTGAAAGTGAAACAAATTAGAGGAGATGCGCATGAACTAGGAGTTTCACCGACCGTCCCATCTTTGAAGCTGTCCTTTACGTCGCCAGACCACGCTTTGGCACCATCCAGTCGTCCCTTCCACTTATCCCAATCCACGTCATTACTGGGATTACCCGCATCTCCAGCGTCCTGAGAGTGCCCAAGGTCTAAGTGGTCTCCGCCGTTGTGTTTGAGGAAGGAGCCGCTGTAGGATGCTGAGCTTTTCCCGCGCTGTTTTGGCTTCGGCTGAACAGGTAGACCCAGCGCAACCCGCTGCGAGATAAGGTCCATAGCATATTCTGCATCTGTTGGCACAAACTCAAGCGGAGCCGGCAGCCTGAGCGACCATGTCAACATGACAGGTGTTCGGCATGGGAAAATAAGCAATTTACCTTCCTGGCATAGCAGCTATTACGGGGATGACGTGCCAAAAGAGTACACCAACACTGAGGCCAACTAATTTGCAAAGATATTTGCTTGGAAGGAGACTGACAAAGAACATGCCAAGCAGGACCTTCAGGAGAATGAGCGGTCGCCAACCAGATAGGTTGCAGAGAAATCACATACGAAGGCAAACATCATTGAGACATGCGGTCGACGCCATAAGAATAGACTTGAGATGAAATAAGTACTCGTTGAAGAAGTGATAGCCCAGCAGTCTTACTTGCGCATGCGTTCATGTACATCTGCAATTCTGGTCGCAATTTCAAAGATAGGCCCATACATATTGTTGTCGACCAGAATATCGTCTTCGGAGGGTAGTTTGGTGTCCTCCGTAACCGTCGTATCCTCAACAACAATTTCAGGAGGTGGTTCTGACATCGCTGCCTCGGGTTTCTCCTTTTTCCTTGAGGAACGGTACTCTTTGAACGTCTGCCATAGGTCCGTCACATGCTCCACAGGCGAAATTGCGAGTCGGGTTATTATCTGTTTTGCAACATCATCTGCGCGATCTTCTTCCTTGCGCCTCTGTCGGAGCTCCTCGAGATTAGGATACGGCAGGTACTTCCGACGCAATAGCGAGTATGCCACACGTGCTATCAAGCCGGCAAGGAGTAAATCATGAAACCAGAGGAACCAATACAGCTTTGAGAAAAGTGATCAGAACATAAGTCGCTAGAAAGATGACCGAGTGTCTCACTATGCAGTATTTGAGGCTCACTTTGGGGTCTGTCCATGTAGCCAGTCGTACAGTCTTCGAAAGGGTCGGTATATATGTGTGAAAGACGATCACCAGAGCTCTATGTGTTAGTAGGCGAACACCTCGCACGGTGAAAGGCGGTGAGGGAGGAGCAGGCGGCAAGAAAGGCATGAGTTGCTAGGATATGTAAGCCATGTGGGTGGTCACCCTAGCGCAGACTTACTCACAGATGCTACCCATTCCGCCGTCCCCATCGCGGTAGTTTCGGGTCTGGGCGGCGAGCCTTTGGGAGTTCCTTCATGAGTAGAAGCTGGTGACATGCCTTCTTCATCGGATTCTGCGTCCATGCCCAAAGCGGCGGTGGCATCAAGCAGGCTTGTTTTACCAGTCAGCTCTTGTATTTGTGGCACTTTCACCTCTCTGATATACTAGCCTCGTAGTTTCACGATGTTACAATACCGGATGAATGAACGATCAAAGTACTCACGTTGGCGAACAACTGTAAAAATCGGTCAATCTCTTCTTCTTCATACAGCTGGCGTAGCTGAGCTTCCGACATCTCCTCTTCATCAAGAGCAAGTGATTCCTTGCCATCCACTCCTGCGACTGCAGCTGGTGGGGGAACTGAGGGAGTGTAAGATCCAGAACTCGTAGCAGATGATATTGGTTGAGTAGATACAGGAGGAGGTCCACTCGTTAGTGAATGAAAGGAAGGAGAAGGTGTCTCTCCCAAGGACTGTGGGCTTGAAACTTCACTCTGGCGGCGTAGGGAAGGATGTGCGGGTGGTGGCACTCGCGGCGAAGGTGATCGGGTGTTGAACATCCTTTGAGTTCCTGCCCAGCCTGTGGAATGTGTATGTTGTGAAACTAGTCAGCGAGTAGTATGTGAGTGTACGAGTCGAAGAAAGGTGCATCATTTAGCAGGGCTATTTTGGAAACGCAAGGCACACTCAGGTCACGGTAACAGCTCGTCATGGCCTGGTGTAATCCCAAGTTAACCCTAACCTAGCCCACAAAGAGAACGCGACCACGTGAGATTACGTAAGTAACGCGAGAAACGAACCGCGACCGAGGGCGTCTACGCGTTGTACTGACTCGCTAGACCACACCTCATCTAGTCTCCCCGAGGCAGAGTAGACGGGCGTTCAACGTTCAACCTTCGTGCCTCAGCATCTCTGTCTGACACCTCATCTCACGCCCTTCCAATTCGACACGATGGCGGGTACAAACGCAGGAGTTCTCGCGTGGTGCGATAATATACGCTTTACTATGGCCAGGGATCCCGGTCGCGAGCTTTTTGCTGCGCAAATACAGCAACACGGATTTGACTTTTTGCAAAATTATATCGGGGATGTATTCGCGAGACAACCAACGGAGTATGCATCTCAATCATTACTCGAGTGATTACATACTTAACAGACTTACAGCTCCCTCTATGAACTCATGAAGACTCCGGGCAAGAAGAAGGATGTCCCGAAGAGAACACGGACGGCCACAGCTACTGCTATGAGCCTTAAGGCTGTGAACAGCACAATCTTTGAAGTGAGTACCGTCGTTTGTGTTAGATATGTTACTGACCAATTGGAAAGGAACAAGGCGACGATAAGGAAAACTCTGTTGCTTTAAACGACTTTCATAAGGCTCTCATGGATGCGAGAGATGACAAGGAAGTGGGGATGTTGCAAGATCGAGTCGAGCCTTTGCCAGCCGTCAAGGAACACATACCAAAGACTGTCGCAATTGCGGATAGCCCGGAATCTCAGGCAATGAATGTGGATCAAGTTCGAACGACCGGCGTTGATGTAGAGACTCTTCAAGCAGGACCTGCTCTAGTTATGGAGAAGAACACTGACGCAAACACGTCTTCTGCCGAGGAAGCTGTCCGTGGCCACGAGTCTCCAGCACAACTATTCTCGTCGCCGCTGAGGGTGCCTTCGCCTGTGCTCGAGGAACCTCTACTTCCAGAGCAACAATCCGAGTATCTTGTGACTGATTCCGTTCCCGAAGAACCCGCGCAAAGCGACCCCAACAAGGAGCTGTCAATGATCGCCGAAGATGATGAACCTAACGAGCAGAGCTTGGTCCCTGACAAGCCTTCTCCACCTGTGCCAGTTGACTACGATATGGATCAGGACATTACAGTTCCTCTTCGGGAAAGCTCCAGCTCTGGAACTCTCAAGCGTAAACAGAGCGTTACGCAGTTCTCAGGATTGCCTGCGCCCTCTCCCCTGCGCAAGTCTATGCGCATGTCTAGAGCACCGTCTCTCGCCCAGACACCCGGAGTTGGTCTGGGAGGAAAACGCACTTCGTGGCTCGTCAAAGCGAAGGAAGCGAAGGCTTTGGAGATGACAGGCTCGGGAAAGAGAGGTGGAATGTCTTCGGAGGCGTCTACGCCTGACCTGCACGATTTGCGACTTGGACTTTCATCTACGCTACCGAAGCCTGAATTTAGGCCTTCCAGCAGAGGCATATTCGAGGCAGCACCTGTAGTCCCTCATGATGCGGCAGCTCCGGCTGGGGACAATAACGACATTGACCTGAAGGTTAACCAGCACGAGGAGCCCCCAATGCAGAGTGGCAAGAAGAGGGTTTCTGCCTCTCTAGACGAGGATTTTACAGGTCGCCTCAATATCACACGTGTTAACCAGAAATTCAGTACTTGGACGTCACGCACCTCGCAACCTGACATACAGCCTGCCCGCAACAATGTGCCGGAGGATTTGACTGTTCCCATAATCGACGAGGATACAGAGAGTGGGGCCCTTGATCGATTGAAGAGGACGTTGGAGGGTGCTGGGTCTCGCCCCTTCAGAAGTCTCGGTAAATCTTTGGGTGGTAACGCAGCGGCAGCGCTGGCAGAAGCTAGAGCTGCTGCTGAGGCCAGAGTAGCGCAGCGAAATTTGGATTCAGGCGCGGATGTTTCAGTGGTTCAAGTTGAGTCTACCGTCGTCGAAGTGACGAAGATGACAGGCGTCGAACTACTTCCCACTGCGGACAAGCCTACAAAGGAGGTCCCTGGTGCTCCTGTCACCGTCTCCTCCGAAAGTGACAAACGATTGAGCCTCTCTGAGCTCGTGAGCACCATTTCCACGAAAAAATGCACGCCGGTGGCTCCGGCGAATGACGGTCAGGCATCACCAGGCAGCCAAGATGTAGACATGAGCGTTTCTACCACCCCTCCTAATTCGCCTCCGCCCATGAAAGCGCAGAAACCAGCGATACTCGTGCCCGTGTTCAAACCTGTAGTTCCAGTCCCAGCGGCTCCTGGCGCCAAGTCTTCAGGGGAACCGATAGATCTTCCCTCGACAAGCTCACTACACAACTTTTCCTTCAAGCTACCGAGTACAAACCCCTTCTCCATTCCTGTACCGGACTCTCTCAATGTCCATACAGCAGCGATACCAGCGTCATCCAGTTCCAAGCCGCTGACTTCGTTCTCTGTGGTGTCGAGCAAGGCGAGCATGTTCTCCGACACAACTTTCGACCATCAAGTTGGTGCGAGGGGATGGATGCCCACGCAAGATCCTGACTCTTCTGCAAATCTTGCGCAAACACAGGAAGATGTGTTGGAAGACGAAGACAGCTGGCATATGGACGAGCAATTCCGCGCGAACGAGACATGGACACCATATGGATTCGTCAATAACAAGGATGACAGCACGTGGAGTACCTTGCCGAGTCAACATGAAGATACAGGTCCTATGCTCCCAGCGCGTAGCTTTGCGGACGCGCTCCAGCAAGCGGCTGAGGAGCCCAACGAGAACTACACGATACACGCAGAAGACGACGACAACGCACCGGGGGCATTCGATGATTTTGCTCCCAACGTAAACGGAGCACAGCTTGATATCAACGACGACGAGCTCGACGTTGATGTCGATTTGAACGATATAATCGCTGCAGGCAAGGCCACCGTCAGTCTTGTGCCGGTAAGCGTCATTAACTCAGCTCGACGTACACGCCGTACTGACTAAGCATACGGTGATGTATGAACGCGCTCGCTTGCAGAACCAGCTCTCACTCAACTCTACGTCGACATCTTCGTCACAAGATAATGCTGGCTTCTTTGGACAGGCTTCCCGGTTCATGAGTAGCATGCTCAGTAACGGTAAGGCCAAGACGAAGAACGAGCCTGTCAAGAGCGTAATTCGTGCGGCTGCTATCGCGAAAAAGGTGCGAGTACTGGGTGGATGCTTGAGAGTTCAGTCGCTGACAGCGCTATTCTAGCAACAAGGAGAGGCGGACAAGAAAGCTACTCGCCTAAGGGAAATGGAGAACAGGCGCCAGCTTGCTATGCAGAGGAAGGCTGAGGAAGAGAAGGTTCGCGCAGAGGAGGAGGAGAAAAGAATTAGGGAGGAGAATGACAAACGCAAGCGTGAACGAGAGGAACACACGGGCAAATTACCTCTGTCCAAGCTCGCCAAAAGGGTGTGTAAACAAGTTTGGAGAGTGGAGTGCCTCGCTCACATTTTGTCAAGGCGGATGACGATACGATGGGTAAACGAAAGCTGGCCGAGATCCAAAAGAAGCCGGAGTCAAAGAAGCCGCCGTCGAAAGATGCTCAGCCTACGCGTTCCGTGAAGCCACAGACCTCTTCCTCGAACATGGCGGGAACAACGATTAAGGCAGCTGCGCCTTCAAAACATACGCTCTCCAAACAAATTTCTTCCAGCTCGCTGGCGGTGTCGTCGATGTCAAAAGACACAGCAGGTGCAAAGAATAGTGCTTCTTCGTCTATACCTAAAGCTGGCGGAACGAAAGGGAAAGCTAGGGCACTGGACACAGAAGAGACACAGCCCTCGCAAACCTCCCAGAGTCATATGGCAGACCGCACCAAGGTACAGGCTCAGGCTGCACAGCCTCCTAGACAGCCACCTCCTGTCGCGAGTGAGAGTATCGAGCTACCAGACATCAATAGCGAGTACTCTGATTCGGAAGACGAGGATCGGCCGAAGTCGTTCAATCCGCCGCAATGGGCAACGTCACCTGCGCTGGGGCAACAGCTGGACAATCAAAGTCGGTACAATCCTGACGACATCTTCGGACGCATTGGGCCGCTGCGCATGGAAGACATCTTCAGAACTAGGCAAAGTCGGTTTAGGGCGAGGACGAGCTCTGCCAATTGGGCCGGTCCAGACGAGCTTACAGAATACGAGGAGCGAGAGTACGCTCGACGCATGGGGTATACGAGTAAACCATAGGACTATTGCTTTCAGCTTTCGCATTGGACACCGGTGAACCTGCATAGATTGAATTACGAACATTGTATAGTAGCGTGATTCCGCACAGTTTGTGACTAAGCTTGGGAGCGACGGCATACCGAAAATCTGACAATCATGGTGTCGTGCATTGATCATCAACGGATAGTTGCAGTGCGTCGCAGGCTGAACAGCTATGTATGACATGGATTTACAATGCTACGCATAGCATTCGCGGATACGACTCGGAGCAAGAGTGGCGGTGAATTTGCGGGACTGGCCTCGGTAGCCATAAAAGGAAGTGGGTGTTTGTGTTTATTTGGAGCGAGCGGGAGGGAGTCGGGGTGGCCTGCGAGGGAAGGAGTACGTTGCACACCTTGAATTCCGTACCATACTTACTCTTGTCTTGACGCCTCCATTATCGTCTCCCTCTTCTCATCCTCACATCCACCTGGCTTCCCTCTCTACTTCAAGCCATCTAGCATGGCTTCATCATCCTCTTCCTCACCAGAACTTCCCCTCTCTCGTTCAACAAACAACAACGATCAATCTCTCTCAATCGACCACAAACTCCACGAAATCCTCGAAGATTTGTCCAGGTCTGTTTCTCTTCTCCCCCAACGACGATTGTGTTCTCAGGCCTCAGCAGTCGCTTCATCCTCAATCTCCCTGATCCAGAGCTAGAGTCCCTGGAGCGAGTATGCTTCCAAGTCGAACAAGCGTCAGTGAGCCACAGCTCGAGCAGTTGATCATGGTCTAAGCAGCATTGTCCTTCAGACACTGGTATTATGAGGACTTTGTTCGAGAACAGGACCCCAGTCTCCCAACCATGACCCTCAAGAGATTTTCCAACAGCTTGTTCCATGTATGCCCCCTCCTCAGCCACTGGGGTAACGACCACGAGCAGACTTTTCAAAGCTTCTTGGCGTACAAGACACGGGTTCCTGTGTGTGGTGCTATATTGCTCAACGACAAGTGGGACAAGGTGGGCTCAGATGTTTTGCGTACTGCCTCCAGACGTTTACTCGGACGCAGTGTCTACTCGTCAAGGGCTGGAAAGCTACATCGGCTTGGAGTTTTCCGAAAGGGAAAA
The DNA here is from genome assembly GCA_022592445.1 of Cytidiella melzeri. NCBI lineage: Eukaryota > Fungi > Basidiomycota > Agaricomycetes > Polyporales > Irpicaceae > Cytidiella > Cytidiella melzeri. The sequence goes on along the minus strand of JABYQR010000100.1, from coordinate 22,908 downwards.
TTAACGAGATGGAAGAGCGACCTGCTTGTGCTGTTCGGGAGGTACGTCGTTGTTGTATTCGAGTTGTTGCACTCAGTTTATGCAGCCCTCAGGTTTTGGAGGAAACAGGTTACGATCTAGCAGGCCAAATAGACCCTGCGAATGTGGTTGAGCTGTCTATCAGAGACCAGTCACTATCTTTATACATTGTACCTAATGTTCCAGAGGACTTTCCCTTCGAGACGAGGACACGCAAGGAAATAAGCGTGAGTACTTTGCTTTCTATTATGTGCAACTAAATACCTACGGATAGACGCTTGTAGAAAATTTCTTGGTTCAAGCTCGCCGATCTACCTACGTGGAAGCGTGGTAAGACTGTCCCCGGGAAGTTCTACTTGATCACCCCGTTCATTGGGTACGCCCTTGCAGTTTGGCTGTGTTGCGCATAACAACTGACCGATTCGCAGGCCCTTGAAGACATTCCTGCGGGAACATAGGCCTCGTGGTCTCCGCCGTTACAATGGCAAACAACCTCACGCAGATCAAAGCATGCATTTGTCTGGCGATGATGAAGGACAAATAGACCTAGATGCTCACGATCCGGGCACCATAGCGCACGAGTCAAGCTCGCAGTCATCTCAGGAGAACGGCGACCCACATACACCATCTCCGCTGTACAGTGAAGCTATTATCAACGAACCGGACAACGGCATTAGACACGAGATGCAGAAGACCCTGAACATAGGCAACGTAGACCCTCACTTTGCCAAGCTTCTCAGTTCGCTATCTCTATCTGTCTTCAAGCCGCCAGTCGACGATGCAGCGGAGTCCGTTGCGCTGCCGACGAATGGCGCTTTCCAGACCTTGCAAGTCACACCTGCTGCCAAAATGGCAGAGTCAGGCATGCGTTCTCCTTCTCACTCAGGAACTGCAAGACCCCATAGGCACAGTCGCACCCCTTCAGCCACTCCTAAAACGCCCCCCTCCGTGACATCTGCATCGCATCGTGCTCCCGCCCGGGCGGGACATGAGACTTCCCCTCACAGCGCTACACCGTCCTACGCAGAACAATCACCACTCGCTGTGTCCACGAATGACAGTACTGCTCGCAATGTTTCTTCACCTATCACACGCCGCGTTGCTGCGCCCGTTGACGTTTCCCCATACCTCACCCGTGCATCAACGGCAGCACCTCCCATTCATAAGCAGCTGAAGTATATCTCCATGCTCGAGCACGTTGTGAAGGAGTCGGAAAGAATGACACCAAATATCGAGAGGCAATTGACAGCGCGAGGAGGTCATCTGTCGATGGAAGGTCCTCCAACTATGCTCGGCCCACCTCTTCCTGCACCCAGAGCTCCATATGGTCGCGCTGCGGATCCCTCTGTAATATATTCTTCTCCGCAGCGCCTCCAACCGGGCTTCCCTCATCAACCCCTTCCTTCATTCCCTGCCATGCCCTCAATGGCATCAAACGACGCGTTCGGTGTCCGTCCACGAACAAGTCACACCTTTCACTCCCCTACCACAGTATCTGCTCGGCCCAGCCTTACGGAAGATCAGTTATACTCAATGATGTCGACTACAGGACCTCTCCCACCGCCCATGCCTCCTGCTACTCCATATCAGGTGTCTCCGACGCGCGCAGGCCCGCCGCCATTCGCACCGCCACCAACTATGACGCACGCGCATCTGCCCGCTGGTCATTCACTGCCGAATTTGCGCTTAATACCCCCTCATCAGCTACCGTCAGTCTCCTTCACTGAGCCACCTCTACTGTCTGCACCTTCTGTGTCACCCACATTCAGCCCCATTTCCCGCACTAACCCCGCGAACAACGCCAAGCTCCTCTCTATCCTCAACACACCAAGCCTACCACGCGCCGCCCCTAATTCATCCCAATCGCTTCACAGCAATCTCGGACCCTCATAATATTCGTCTACCTCCGTCATTTATTACAGTATGTTGGCACCTCTCCCTGTAGCATGACTCGCTTTGGTCTCTTCAGATATTCTTTGGTTGTGGGCTTCCTCGCCTTCAAAGCGCCTCGCTCGATTGTCTTGTATCTTCCTACCCATTCTCTTCCCTACTCGGCTCGTTTGTCTAGTCGTCTACACCCTGCTTCATTGTTCTATGCAGGAGTCAGCAATCGTCTCTCCAAACACTTGCTTGACGTGTTCCACTCTTCCTTCTCCGTTCTACACCTCCGCTTCTTTTTTTACGATTCACACGACGTCCTCTCTTTTGCCACGATGTTTCTTTCCCCGCGTTCTCGTTGGCATCTATCTTCCTTTCTCGTTACGCCGCTGAGACAGCCATCCGCGGTTCTGATCCTAGTCTTTCTCGATACATACCAGTGACTTGTTGGTATCTGCACCTTCCCTCCCCCTCCTCCCTCCCCTCCTCCCTCCCCTCCTCCCTCCCCCTCCTCACATTCTTTTACATCGTATCCTCGTTCCCACATAACACATAACACACACCTCAAAGTGTAATCAGTTCTGTAGCCTACCAATGATGATTCGATGTCGTTTGTGACGCTTGTCTTTTACTGTAGAGTCTTCAAGAGGTTCAGCTCGTTTGAAGTCTGACACGCACACACAAATGCACATATGAATCGCCACTATCACCGGGTTTTGTCATACGAGCGCGAAAAACGTAGTTGTACATCAGCGGAAAGCTTTGTGATTACTCACACTCGGCAAATCAAGTTTGCGTCCCACTTGTCTGAGCCTACGCCCTGAATGACAACGAAGACATCGAGAGGTTCGTATTTCTTCCTTGATGGAGAGCAGCTTGTCTCAATATGAACCAAAGCAGTAATATCACACACACTGGCAACTCACCTCGTTTGAAATGAGACCCCGAGTCAGGTGCCTTGAACTTCTCCAGCAATCGCGTACATTGCTTCACATGCTCTCGCGCAGCAACGATATCCTCTGAATGCGCACCGTCGACCCACTGGTATTCTCACCCAAACACAGCATGAACGAGTGATTCGCGCCATGCAAGGGGAGTCTGGGTCCGACATTTGTGACATGCTCGATACCATTTGAGGTCTAGGTCACTGCAGACACGAGACGGATTAGGTGAGGGTACTAGTTTTAGTACTCACTGACAGATATCTTCAGTGTCAGCAGCCCTCCAGGGAGACAACCTCGTCGTTCATTTCTACCTGAGATGTACGACAACTTAAGCCCGCGTCGAGCCTCGTTGGTGCAGTTGCCATCGGAGGGCGCACTGGAAGATGGAGGATAACATGCTGCCGCGACTAACTTCGGAGAGATTAAAGGCTGAGACAGCTGGCTTTTTTAAAGCTACGAAAGCTTCTTGAGACGGCCAGAGTTGCCATCGGAGGGCGCACTGGAAGATGGAGGATAACATGCTGCCAGTGCCGCGACTAATTCGGAGAGATTAAACGCTGAGACAGCTGGCTTTTTCAGAACTGCGAAAGCTTCTTGAGACGGCCAGCAGCTGTAGGTAGGTAGGCAGCGGCAGCTGAGGTTCTCTGCCAGTGGCTGCTGCAGTACGAGTGTTGACAGAGCAAATTGGGCGAGAGGATAAAACACGGAGTGAGTAGAAGTTCACCATTGTAGTAACACTGCCTCACCGGCCTAGAATAGTATAGAATGCGAGTCACTATCAGCACTTGTATAAAATGTCATGAGAGTTGGGATGTACCTGGTATTACCTTGCTGCGAGCCTTCGAGGCCTTCGTGGAGGCTCAGTTCAAAGTCTAGTAGTAAAACGTGCAAGCCGCAGCACTCAGAGTCGAGGTCGATGTCACGGTTAGTCAGAACGTTATTATGACAGGTCAAGTTTCCGTATAAGAAAAGCGAGTCCCCATATATACTGTGTAGCTTACTTGTCGAAAACATGAACTTGAATGTGAAGATGTTGAAAACTCTCGAAAGGTCGCTCGAAGTTGTCTACATTCGCGGTGACTCTGGATCAGTTGTCAGCTCACAACGTCATGATGTTCGCGCAGCTCGACATGTTCAACCACGGCAGGTTGTTGGGGAAAGGGAGACGATGCGGAGATGGTGGAGGTTTGCACTGGAACAACCTTGAACACCTGCCATAACGAGATGCACACACCGCGGATGCCCGGATTAGATATCAACGACAGGAGCCTCGCAATCAGACGCCCATAATTTCGTTGGCGCGAAAACAGGTGATGATGTGTGGAAGAAAAAATACGCAGGTTTCGACCGCGACCTCCCTTTTCCTCTTCCTCTTCTTCTTCTTCTTTCTTTTTTGGCTCTCTATCTTTATTTCTTTCATTTTTCATGGGCTGTCTGCAACATGTTCACTGGTAACGGAATCAAGGTCTTCTCTGGTGAGTAGCTCAGCATCGATGAATTTTGGTACAGAGTCTGTTCGCTGACGGGTGCAGGTACGAGCCACCCTGAGCTCGCAGAAATCATCGCTCGTCGGTGCGTCATCCCCCTGACGGTGGGGTCTTGTGTCCCTTCACTCACTTTACACGCACTCACCAGACTTGGGCTCCCACTCGGCCGTGCCGAGGTGCTCAAGAGCGGAATCGGCGAGAGCCACGTCCGCATCATCGAGTCTGTGCGCGAGGACGACGTGTACATCATCAACACCGGCGGAGGCGACATCAACACGTCACTCATGGAGATGTGCATCATGGTGCACGCCTGCAAAATCGCGAGCGCGAAGCGTATCACGGCCGTCGTGCCTCTCTTTCCGTACGCTCGTCAGGACAAGAAAGACAAGAGTCGGGCTCCGATCACCGCGAAGTTGGTTGCGAACATGTTGCAGAAGTCGGGATGTGATCATGTCATCGTGCGTTCATGTTACCAGCTTCTTATTCGTTCGGGGAACCAACGTTCGTTCTTTGTAGACGATGGACTTGCACGCATCCCAGATACAAGGGTTCTTTGACGTCCCTGTAGACAAGTGAGCATTAATTGTCACTGCTGCAACGGTGTCATACTTACGCAGAGTTGTTTCGCCCCGCAGCGTGAGTCTCTGTGCATTTTTCTTTCTTTCTTGCAAAGTTGACCCACATGCGTGCATGTGATATGACGTCAAAGCTATACGCGGAACCCTCCGTCATTCAATACATTCGCAACAACTTTGCTCTGGACAATGTCGTGATTGTCTCGCCAGATGCAGGAGGGGCGAAGCGGTACGTGCTCTGACTCTCGTCGTCTTTACTGATGGCTGATCCGTTCTGATTAGAGCGACTTCGATAGCGGACCGCCTTGGGGTGGATTTTGCGCTGTTCCACAAGGAACGTAAAAAAGCCAACGAAGTGTCGCGGATGATCCTCGTGGGACACGTCAAGGACAAGGTTGCGATTCTCGTAGACGACATGGCGGACACCTGTGGCACGCTCTGCCTCGCGGCGTCGCATCTCGCGGAGGCGGGTGCGACGAGGATCTTGGGACTCGTGACGCACGGGATTTTGAGTGGCAACGCACTGAAAGCTGTGTCGGAGAGCACGCTGGAGAAGCTGGTGGTGACGAATACGTTGCCGCAGGATGCGAACATTGCGCAGTGTCCGAAAATTGAGGTCATCGATATTGGGAACGTGTTGGCTGAGGTTATCAGGCGGAGCCACAACGGCGAGAGCATATCGAAGCTGTTCAACGAGGTGCCGTTTTAAGTGGGAGAGTTGGAGGACAGCAGAGGTGAAATGGATTACTAGCTCTAGTCGTGCTCACATAACACATGTATATTTACCTACTTATTTTTTCCGGTTATGATTTTAGAGGAAATGTCAGTACTCGGGTGAACGATTGTGCAAGGCGACAGTGGATCATGCTTCGACAGTCTGGGCTGTGGCATGTACCGTGTGAGCGATCTGGATGCTGTGCACGAGCATGGTATGGAAGCACGATATCTCCGAAGACTCGGAGGAAAAGTAAAGAATACAGTTGTGTGTGTGTTATAACAGAAGCTGCTTGATATACTGTGGCGGCTCAACGGCGCGGTTATAGGGGCCAGGATCAGCCTTGTCGAACCCGTGCTTCGTCGTGATGACCCCCGTCCAGTATCGCCCAACCACCTCCTCGTTCTCCGTATCCTTCTTCTCGTCTTTGGGAGGACCAGCACGGACCTTTGCGCTGGCCATCTCGATGGGGACCGCGACGACCCTCGTAGACTTGTAGTCTACTTCCGAAGGCGGCCGTGCGTCGGTCCAGCGGTCGCCAGAGGCTGCGCGGAACGGTTGGTTGGTGACTGCGGTCAGTGCGGCTATCTTGCGCTCGCTGTCAGAGTCTGGGATGAGGCGGGCCTGCATATGTAAGTGGGTTATAGTCACGTGCGGGAGTGAAGAAGAATGAAACGCACATGTCCGAAGGCGACGACGCTGCGATAGTTCATCCTGCGCATCCATAATAGATCGGTACCGGCTGCATGATCTACGGTCGGAGCGAAACACGCACGAGTTATGGAAGGGTGTCAGTGCGAGCACTAGTCCGTCGATGTGTGTCACGGTGATACATGCTCTTGCACCGTTTTCCGACAGTGCTTTCCTGATAACAAGAGCATTTAGCTTGAGATTCGCATGTTCCAGATGAATGGACTCACAACAGTCTCGAGGCAAGATGTCCGTGGAGGTAGATTTCGTTGTCGATCCTTCCGTATGCCATGGGGATCACGGTGGGCCACTCGTCCTCGGCTGTAGGGTCGTCAAAGTCTTTGGGAGTAGAGAACGCGACGTGGGCCACCAGACCGCTGTCGAGGATCCCGTACACAGTTTCTTCATCGTAGCGTGCACGATCCTTCAGTCGATGGACTGCGTTGGGTGCGTTTGAGCTCGTAGGCTGGAACGCATCTTCAGACATCGTCGCGTAGTATAGCGTATGAGTTGTGTGTTTTGTTTCGAGTCACTGTCACAACTTTGTATTTTGTAATACTTGGTTTGATCTTGAATATGGCGGAACGGCCGCCGACGGAACGGGTCGCCAATCTTGCGGGAATGATGTGCCGTTCTGGGCACCCAGCTTGTAGCTTGAAATCAATTGATGGAGGCGGACAGAAACATTCACCTGTCAGATTTACAGAACCACACGAAATTCCAGGCATACACTGCCGCAAGAGTTGTCGTCGACGTCGAGTAGTACGCCGACTACATAGTCAGCCACAGCAGAGTTGTGCTGCACGAGCAATGCATATGCGTGACTACAAGCTACAAGCAAGAAGGTGCTAAGCAAGTAACTAGTGGAAACGCATAGCCGAGACGGATGTGATGGGAGATGAGCGAGTTCCGCTGGTGTCGCATCTCGCTGTCACGAGACGAATGTCTATTCTGCCGGCTTCCCACTGTGTTCCACTCTGCTGACTGCCCACAAATGCGCCCGCTGTGTTCATCGACATCGATGGGTCACCACAGCCAGCTTGGAGACCCTGTCGAGAGCCACCATGAACAGCGTCGTCGCCCGGCCGGCGGCCAATAATCTAGAATGAGAACTGCATGCAGCCTCCCGCATGGGAACTTGGCGATGGATGGGAAGAAAAGATGTCGTTCAGTCTCATCGGATCCATGCCTTATGGAGACAAGAGGGACCAATGTTTGAGCTGTGCTGTGCGCACTCTGTACATCCAGTGTCCACAACTGCAACCAGTAAAATATATATTACTTGTTATAATATTTTGCCTGTCGGCGCCTAATGGACGGTCGATCGGGATATTGGACGCTGTCGCTGAACGTCCCTAAGCAAGGGTTGCCGCTCGTCTTCGAACACTCTTCCTCTTCTCTTTCCTACATCCTCCACGGCGGAAGCTATTATTTTCCCTGCCATCGCCCACCGTCTCTCACACCGCCCTCACCACCTCTCTACCTCACGTCCACCGTCGTCCGACCCTCCCTTTGCCCTACAACTCCCCCGTGCATGCTCTTGTAAAGCTGTCGCTCTTAATCTCTCCACCACCCTTGGGCAATGCGACGCAGAACAGTATCATGCAAGCAACCCATGGCCCCCAGCTACATCAGGACGCCTACTCAAATTACGTCCCAAACGGACAACACCATCCTCTGCCGCAAAACAACCAACAGATTGGCCCCTCCCAGAACCACCATCAGCAACCTGCACAGCATCGCAATGCCCCGCAGCAGTCTCACAAGGAGCCCGTCACGGTCGTCGGCATACCCTCCGTCACAGTGCAGGATGACGAGTTGGTCGTCGGTGGTGCCGAGAGCAGTAAGTAATTTCGTCTGATATCACATTGCCTCCTCTCACGTACAAAATCATTCCTCTCTCCACCCCTTTCACTGTTTCTCACGCAGGTTCTACCCGCTCGTACACGCCTCTCAAGGTCGTCGGTGATGGATCCTTTGGTACGGTCTGGCTTTGTGATTGGCATGGGACGTTACCGCCCAATACACCGCTCTCGCCTATGCAGTGCGGCGCGGGCGCACGACCCGAGTATGCGGGGAAGCGACTCGTCGCCGTGAAGAGAATGAAGAGGAGATGGGAAGGTGGATGGGACGAATGCAAGAGGCTCAAGGAACTCGAGGTACGTCTGCCATGGTCTAATTGCTCAGTGAGCAAGCTCAGCCTGACTCTTCAATTTTCAGTCTCTCCGTGCAATACCATATCATCCCAACATTATCCCGTTGTATGATTTTTTCCTTCTACCTGACACGAAGGAACTCTACTTTGTGTTCGAGTCGATGGAGGGCAACCTTTACCAGCTCATCAAGACACGCAAAGGCAAACCTCTCGCTGGCGGTCTTGTCTCCTCCATCTTTCGTCAAGTCGTCGAAGGCTTGCATCATATCCACGTCGCAGGGTACTTTCATCGCGACATGAAGCCAGAGAACCTTCTGGTCACCACCACAGGATTGTACGACTATCGGAGTGTAGCGCGCGATGCACCACCGGATGCACCCACAGAGCGTGACGTAGTGGTGATCATCAAGCTAGCAGACTTTGGTCTGGCCAGGGAGACGAACAGTCTACCTCCTTACACAGAATACGTTTCGACGCGTTGGTATCGTGCGCCAGAAGTCTTACTCAAGAGTCGAGATTACTCAAACCCTGTGGACATGTGGGCTCTGGGGACGATCATGGCCGAGCTTGTCAATCTGCGGCCTTTATTTCCGGGACAGAGCGAGATCGATCAGGTGGCGAGAATCTGTGAGATATTAGGAGACCCCGTGGAGGACTATGGTTTGGACAGCAGAGGAAGGCTTGTCGGTGGCGGCAAGTGGCCTCGAGGTGTCCGCATGGCGAGGAATGTCGGATTCGCGTTTCAGCAGGTGCGTCAACGTCTGTTAGGGTTAGTGTATGCGTGGCTAAGATCCAAACATAGATGCGACCGCGGAATATGTACGACATGTTCGATCGCAATGTCCCGCTTGAACTCGTCGACTGCATCGTTGATCTGCTCAAGTACGACCCCAGTCTCCGCCTCACCAGCTTGCAATGTGTCCAGCATCCGTACTTGCTCCAGACTGGACATATCAACCATCCACCAGGGCCTCCTACACAAACTGCACCGAGAAATGCTGTAGCAGAAGCATGCAGGGCAGAGGCTCGCAAAGGCGGTGTCGGCCACAACGTTCACGGCTCAAACACTTCTCTTCCTTCTATCGCTCCTCGGAATGTGCCTCCATCGCACTCGCATCCAGATGGCATCCCGAAGATGCACCCTCCCAGTATCCATCTGCCTCCGCCAATACTACCGGACGTCACTTCATCACACCGATCATCCTTCTACGACTCTGGCTTTGCCTCGGTGCATTCTCGTACGCGCAGTGTTTCGACATCACAAACTTCGGAATACTCAAGCGACCTCTATTCACCCCGTTCATCAGATATCGCACACAATGAATCTCACCGAGCATCATTCGGTCCTGGTGGTCGCTACCCAGATGATCGTGTTCACGGATGGGCTCAGCAGCAGGCGCGGCTTCAGCAACAGCAAGTTTGGGACCCGATGGATATCTCGCCTCAAATAGAGATCCCTGATCAGTCTTCCTACGTCTCTGCTCAACATCATCCTATGGACATACAACAGTCGCCCATGGCCCAAGAGTACCCAGCACGGCCTCTGCTTGAACCAGAGCCGCCCCAGGACACGGCGGCATCTGTCGGACCTGCTCAGGGCAACAAGTTCCCGAAGCTGTTCGGTCGGAAGAGCTCGAAGTGGGGCCTGGGTATGTTCGGCCACGGTGACAAGCATCAGAACTCGTTACCGCCTGTGCAGGAGAACGGCGTCGCGAACCATGTCGTTTCGCTCAAGCGAAGAGACTCTGGGAGCACGGACAGCCGATCGTTCTCTGAGGTTATTCCGACAACAGACCTTGCTCGGGCGCCGCCTCAGGTTCAACAGATCGAGGACCCCAAGCTGCGGAAAAAGGAACAGGAGCGGGTTGCGAAGGAGATTCAGAAGGAGGCGGAGAGACAGCGTCGTTTGCGTGCGGAGAAGATGCAGAGGGAGCAGGCGAGGCAGGTTATGAAGAATCACAGACGGTTAGCTCAGGCCGCTATCAATCACGATCCGCTGTGGCTGGATGGACCGCATATTGGCACTGTTCAGATGGGAAGCAAAGGGAAACAGGCGGCGGCGACGGGTCCGATCAGGCAGGCGGTGAGCCACGGTGTGAGCTCGTTGACGGTGAACGCGGCTGGCGGGAGCTTCAAAGGCGCGTCTGCGTCGCCTGTGATATCGAGCCCGAAGGACACGATTGCGGGATCGCGGGCGAATGATTGGCACAGGGAGAACGGACGGTTGGCGAAGGCAAGGAGACGGGACTATGACGATGATCATTCGATGTCGTCGGACCTCCACCCTGGGCGGGCGTCGGTTATATCGTTTGCGACTATTGACAGCGATCCAGGACCTGCGACGCGTGTCGGTCGGACGGGTCCTTATGGCGTTGGGCGCATGCAGTCTATGAATTCGCTCAATTCTAACCCGGATAGGTTTTCGACGTCGGCGGGTCGGTCGTCGGCATCTTTATCGATGGAGCAACAACTGGTCAACGATTTCCACCTTCGTGCTTCTGTCGACACTGCGTCGGTATCGGATGGAGGCTCCCCGCAACCTCCGGCGATGCATATGCTGTCGCTGTCCTCTCCGAAACCGTGGCAGCGGTCGCGATCGGACATGTCAAGTTCAACGACGATGGATAATGGCAGGCAAGACGAGCTGCTTTCTTCTCCGATTGTTGCATCACCTCCACAGCGGCTATACCAGCTTGGTCCATCGAGTCCTTATGATACCACTGCCACTGGGGGCGTGCGTAGCCCTCCTAGTCCGGGGCTTGCGCCAAAGTCGGCCATCAATCCAATGTTCCAGGTTGTGAGTGGTCAACGTTGTGTTGTATGATTTGTTCATGATATTGATGCGTTCTGTCGCTGTAGCCATCGTATTCGAATGTTTCTGAAAGGCCGTCGATCAGCTTGTCTTCGTTGACTTCGTTGCCTCCATTTTCTCAGCTTGAGGCCGTCGCGGACGGCGAGTACCCGCCGTTGTCACCGATGTCTTTCACGATACCGGAGGAAGACGTAGCGGGAGAAGATTCTTGACGTTCTCTCTCAGCGGTCGGACGTCCCACCATCGCAGCACTCCAATACATCGCAAGCTCCGAACCCACATCTCGTTTCCCCTCACCCCAAACGCCGGATGCACATTGCACACACTCGTTTCAGCATTCTCCATCTTTTTCCGCAACGTATTTATAGCATTCGATTCTCTCTATATTCGGTCCGCGATTGGCTCGGCCAGTTTCCCTCTTCTTTGGCCTGCTGCTGCATCTCACTGGAACATACAACAACCTGATCACCACCCTCGTTGGCCTCTCATTCCCCAAGATTATTATTGTAATGGGACGAGCACGTTGTGTTCGCCTCGCGTTTATTACGTCCCGGCGGTCGCAGCCGACACCTCTATCACCAAGTCCTGCATCGTCGCATCCCCATTGCCACAATTTCGTCCCCCATCACCGCCCGCCCAACTACTTCTTTGCAGTTCCCCCTCCCCTTGTGTGTGCCCGCACATTTTGCTCAGACGGGCCCCTCCACACCTCTTTACTTACCACAGGCGGCCTTCGTTTCGCATTCAGCAATCGGAATTCCATACTACCTGCAACGCGTGCGAACTCTTTGCTTTTTGTTTCTTCTTCTGCAGTTCAGCCTCACGTACTATACTGTTCACGCTAGTTCTTTTCGTTTTATCTTTGGCGTTTGTTTTTACTCATCAGCGCCATCATCGCCATCTCACCATGTTTCATACACACCACCACCACAATCACCACCACCACCACCATCAGCACATACCTTAATATTCGCGTCCTTGTCGATAAGTTTTTTCTTCTTCTTTCTACTCCTTTTCCCACCTTTCATTACCCCACCCACTGCTCCTTCTGCTCTTTCTTTCTTTCCTTCTTTCTTTGTGTTCTCCATCGTAGAGTATTATGTACTTGTACTAGTCTACTCTCCCCCTCGCGACTATCGCGTGTGTGTGTAGTAAAGAGTTTTCTTAAACACATCGGAGCAGTTTCCAGGGGGTGAAATTACATTTCCTGAGTAATGCTACAGGGGCAAGATAGATCCTTACAGGAGTTGGCATGGAAAGTGACTATGTAGTCAACAACACAGGCTAACCTGTGCTAAGTACCGTATGTGGTACTGTTCATTGCAATTTGTAGTACAGCAGCTGACCACAGATTTTTCCAACCTGTGTATCCCTCTGATGGTTGCATCAGCACTGCACACGAACCTGCAAGAGATACCAAGCCCCTTTGGGAGCTGGAGACTGTTTCCTGGCAACTAACACATTTCGTGGAGTAAATTTTTAGGGGCAAGATGCCAATATAGATCCTTACAGGAGTTGGCATGGAAAGTAACTATGTAGCCAACAACACAGCCTAACCTGTGCTCAATACATTGCTACATAGTAACAAGTAGTACTGTTCATTTGCAATTTGTAGCACAGGAGGTAACCACAGATATTTCCAACCTGTGTATCCCTCTGATTGTTGCATCAGCACTGCACATGAGCTGCAAGAGATATAGATCCCCTTCAAAGCTGCCATTCCCATACCTCATACCTCAACACACACCTCTCGCACTACAAGCCTTTTCCCCAACAACATTTCTTCCAGCGCTGGTCGGTCAGTACATCATTGTCCATGTTGCACTTGTGCTAGGTCACTGTACTGAAAAGAGTTTCTTACAGCTGACTGCCTTCGAAAGCCCCTGCTCAAAAATTTACCCTCCAACACTTTTACCATCCTATTACCATCATGCGGTTCTCAACCTCTCTCATTTTGTTTGCTGCCACAGTCACTGGTGCATTCTATCCTATCACTGTGTCTGCCACACCGTATGGCAGCATGGCATCCCGTCGTTCCATTTCCTCTGACAACACCAACTTGGAGACACAGAGCACAGCTGATGCTCCCAATCCACATGATCAAGTTGATCTCACCAAACGGGTGCTGCAAGATGGGCACTTACTTTATACCAACCTCAATGGATATCCCTTACTAGAAGAGCTGCGAGAGGAGAGTAAAACAAAGTTTCGTAATCTATTTTATAAAGTAGCAAAGAGCATCAGAACAGGTCAAGCGAATAGTCCAGTTACTGGATATAGGCAGGAGCTAGTAAACGAAATGTGGGATTATCACAATGCCAGGATAAAACAAAACCCAAATAGTTCTTTGTACCAGTCACATCAGGGTGATCTAGCTGTACTTATACCTAAGGTGCAGTAGGCTCTGTGGTTCCATAGACTTCCCCTAGATATATTGGGTTGTAGAGCATGCACAATCATATGTACCAATGTGATAGTACCATAGTATCCAACCTTCTATTTTATGAATGATATCAGAAATCCATGGTATTGATTAACCTGTACATGTCAAGATCAGGCACAGCTTTAGATCCCTATATAGGAATCTCCTATCTTTGAGTTTCACTTTGTGCAGCAACACAGACACAGAAAAGATGAACAGTAATAATCAATATGATGACACGCTGATACGTGCGGAAACCGCTGGACATGCAACAAGCTCAAACAAGGACCCCTTCTCGTGAACAAGCAGAGCTTCTTGTCACTTGAGAGCCCTTGCAAGACGTCTCGAGGATTGCACTAGAGCTGGTTCTACAGCTTGCATCTCGAGCTTGTCTATGGCTCAGCCCTTTGGGCACTTGAGCTTGTGCTTCCTTGAGTTATGGTTTGAGTTCTCGTGCGAGTTCTCATCCATGTCTAAGTTTTGGGCAGCCTCGAGCACATTGGCACTTTCCCTTGCCACCCTTGGTTTCCCTGCGGCCCCCTTGCTCACTCGCTCCTTTGGATCTCATGGATAAGGAAACCTCGAGCAGCCTCTCTCTCTCTCTTCATCAATCCCCTCAATCTCGTCACTACAAGGATTTGTTGCCATTGCACTGCCTCCTGCTCTCCTGTGTGGCCTCAAGTCACCAAGCCTTTATTTGATTGTATGCTTGTGGTTCAGTCACACAGGAAGCAGTGTGCTCCTCAGTCTTGTGGCAGGTTTCATGTTTGCCCCTTGTTTCATCTCACACTGCCCTCTCTCACTGCCTTGTTCTCACGCAGACCTTTGATCTGATATGGAATTTTTGCAATAGTATCTATATACAGCATGTTTGTACCTTGAGTAGCTCAGAATATGACACCCCCCATGTTTCCCCCTTCAAGTTTGCCTCTGCAAGCCTTGCATCTTGCGTCTTGAGCCTACTTGTGGTGTGTATATCTCATTTGTGTTGTGTTCTCAAACCCTCTTGTGTTCCTCTCTGTGTCTATTCTACTGCGTTATTTCACTGTGTTGTGTTCCTCTTCCACTGTGTCCTCCTTTCAAGCTAATTTCTACTTTCTCTTGGTCACTGTGTTTATACTACGTTCCTTTCACTGCCTTATGTTTCAAAGCCACATTTATCTTTCACTTGGCAACTGCAATTCACTGTGTTCTTTCCTTTCCTCTCATCCCTCGCAACCTTTTTTCCCCATTGCTGCACTCAACCTTTGAGCTTCCCCCACCATTACCCTCTTTGGTTCTTCACCTCACACCTTGTAAATCCCTTGGCGTGCATCACAGTCATTTCTTGTACTTCCCTACATACCCAATCCCCTCCTCTTGCCCCTACTTGTTGTGCGGCTCCCACCTACCACTTGCACTCCTTGCACCACATCTTGTTGCATCTCATTGCTTCTTGCAGCATTGCATCACCTCTCGTTTGTGTTCAGGTGCAGTCTAGAACTCTTGGACTCACTCACATCACATGTTCACTCTGCCCCTGTTAATACTCACACATGTGATCATCTTCCTCAAGGTCTAGTGTGTTTGTGCCTGGTCCCTCCGTGTCCAGGGGGTGTGTTAGTGTCTCAACGTAGTGCTCATACAGTAGTGCCGAGGCTCAGAAAAGAGGTGCAAAAAATAAGAATATGCAATGTGTTATGCAACATGAAGTCAGTGATGGCAAAGAATCCAAACTCACATAGCAGCATACTAGTATAGCAATTGAGGGACAAAAGTGGTAGCAACCAGAAACACCTTCAAGAAGGGGCAAAGATACGGAGGGAACTGCTACAATGTTGTCTGTGTTTGTTTGCAAACATCAAGATTCAGGGTATGCAATGGTGAGCAGTAGTGGTCTTGTGGGCATGGCCTAAGCTGTGTTTGAGGTGACCTTGTTGGCTGGAAGGTTGGTGATGCTGAGAGTAGACATTGTGGTGTTGTTTGATTCTCCATTCTCTATTCTCTATACAGCACCTGTAGTGTAGTGTACCCCTACCAAAAAGGCAAGGATTTGGCCTTTGCATAACAAAGATGTCAGTACCTCTAACATCTGCCAGAAAGTCCCTGTCCACCAGTCTACCATATATTGTACCATCAAAAAACTATCCTATAACCCCATTTTCTATGTGAAAAAGCCTAAGACAGGTTGTCCTTGCATTCTCAAAGACCATGATCTTTGACATGTCACTTTCTTGTTGGCTTGACAAGAGGCTTGCAATGCTACAGACCAGCAGCAGAAAGCATTTCCTATTTGCTCAGATAATACGTCATTACCTTGCAGAGATTCATCTGAAGCAAATACCTGCAGAAAGAAGCCATTTCTATACACCTCACCCTCTTTCCTATGTTGTCTACTCAGGCAGGTCAGCTTCTGACAGGTTGATATGTAAACAAATCACTATATAAGTCTTGAGTGTAAACTGGATTTTGATCTATCTTCAAGTTAGCATATTGTTAGGGTCCTGCAGTGGTTTAGTGGCAAACTTGGCAAAACATGACTGAATATGGTTTTTCAAGACTCATGGTTTTACTGGGCTTTCTGTGGTAGCCGAAGTGAGGTACTATTCATACCTCAAGCCCTACATGAAGTGCACGTGTTGCAGCTGACAAATTTAAAAGTAAATATGTTAAGATGAATTGACTTAAAAAAAACAGCAATTTGAGGTGAAAATGATTGCTGGTCAATGCATGTATCACTGGTATGGTTTTAGAGCATGTAGAATTTGGCAGCAAACAGTGGACACAGACATAGTAGTCTGTAATCCCTGGTGTCAATGCCTTTGTCTGTATTCTGTAGTAGTCTGTAATCTACAGGAAAGCAACATGCTCTCACAGCATTGTGGCCATGCCGGCTAAGATTGAAGTCAAGATGCAGACAATGAAAGGGACAGCCACAAGGGGGGAAGAATAATGAGAAGGATCTGGGAGGCCAAAGTGACATTTGTTGACAGCTCAGGACAAGGAGCATGGTGGCATAGAGATTAGGAACTAGGGACTACAGCCCTAGAACTAGGGACTAAGAACTAAGGACTAAGGACTAAGGACTAGTAAACCTCAGTATGGGTAGCAAATACCTGTGGTGACCTGTAGATTGGCATGTACCAATACCTGCAGGTATCTGACCCGGAGATAGCAGACATCTACCTGTACAGGTAGATCACATGTACAGGTACTAAATATTGCCACTGTAGTGTTAAGACTGACAAGCTTTAGCAAGGCCAGAAAGTGGCTAGTACAATTCCTGGAGATTGAATGAGCTATTACTTTTTGAGCCTGATTTGTAAGTAAACTTGCTGCTGGTAGCAGCTTGACTAAGTCTGTTGTGGAAACCTTCTTTGATGAGTAATGTATAGTAAGTCAGTGGTTTGTCTTCCCTAGAGCATGCAATCATTCAGGACAGGAGAAGGACTGATCTGTATTGTTCAAAGTGCAACAACAGGTGTGAGTACAGGATGAAAACAGGTTTGTGGAGTAGAGCGCAGAGATAAAGGTGGTTTGATGCACGTCTTCTTTGTAATGGTGTTGAACTATGTTAAATAATGCAGATAATTTGGGTAAACTGCAGGAGCAGGGGTTACAAGTAATTATATTACTGATGGCAATTTAGAAAAGGTAATATAGCCTGAAATAGTTACTTAAACCAGTGACTTTATTACCAACTAGAACCTCAGTAAACATCTTTGTTCCTGGTAAGAAACTTGCCCAGTAATCTGGTCGTGGATATTGACTGTAATAAGGGCATTTGCTATTGGTGACGCTTTTGATAAGCAACTTAACCTGGGATAAAGTGATTGTACTACAATTGATAAATTTGGTTGCGGGAAAAGGAGCTATACAATGATAAAGGTAGTCACCAATGGTAGCAAGGGGCTTCATATATCTTATCATTAATGTTGTGCAGTGTTCACTGTTGATGCTAGAAAATTACTTGCTCCAAGAATGAAGGGCTTAAGGGTGTCTCATCATACTAATTGCTAGAACATGTTACATGTGTCTTGTTGATGTTTCAGCTGCCTCATCCCCATTGGAACTGCCACAGGCTGTGTTCTGATTGTAACTCCTGCTTAGAGAGCAACTAGTGGTTGTGAAACCTTGTGAAACAATCAAAAGCAGTGCTTGATGCTTAGAGAGCAGCTAGTGGTTGTGAAACTATGTGGAACAGTCAGATGCAATGCTCGCTGCTGATGCAACCACAAATTTACATTGTCCAAGAATGTAGGGGTTGAGAATGTTTTGTTAGCTTCCAAAGTACTTGTAATTCTTGCTCAGAGCCAATCATATTTGTGGCATGTCTTCTGATTGTTCTTGTTCAAAAAGCAAGGGCCTGATCGGCTGCGCATTATGTAGTCGCATTATGGAATAATCCCCTGCCAAATAAAATAATCCAGCACTTGATTTGACTTATTTCCACAGCAACTTATTTCTTTATTGGCGGGGGATTATTTATCAGTCAACTACATAATGCGGCACCGATCAGGCCCCAAGCAATGTGTGTATATTGCTGTACATTTACCTGACCAGAATTTGACATCATGTGAAAGCAAGAGTGGAGTTTGAATCTGTGTCTGAGTGACTTTTTTCAGTAGACTGGCCATAAGTTGCTCAGTTCCACTTTAATTGACAGGATATTTGTACCAGGATGTTGCCACATGATAGAACCATTTAATGGTGTATGATATGTACCAATTTGTGCCCATATGCAGTCTGTAAGATTGCAGAAGTGCATTTTGATTGCAAAGTGATCTGATACAAAGTTATAAAGGACTGAAAACAAAGTCAGTGTGCTGCCATCAACTGTATCCATTGCTTTGATATTGAAACTGTTACTGTCTGTATTCTCTTATCAAATTCCCACACTTTGGGGGACAAGAGGGTTACATCTGAAAAAGCATCAATGTGCTGGAGCACACTGGGCCAATTCTTCTTCATTCTTAAGGAAGTGTAACTATTGTCAGGAGACAAGTTGTCAAGTCAGAACCCCATGGTGTAACTACACAAGCAAAATTGCAGACAGATGATGGATTGATAGAAGGAATATTGATACAAAGTGGATAGACTGAGGTTCTAGCCCCATGTCTTAGCTGCTGTATACATGTTGACCTAACTACTAATGGAACAACTCAATGTACCAGTAACAATCAGAAGACTATCAAGGAAGAACAATAGACAGAGAACAATGGCAAAGCTAGCTGGCCAATAGAAAAGGAAACCATCAAGGTGTGAGAACAGAGGACAATGAAGAGATGGACAAGGTGCAAGAGAACAATAGAAGAGGGGTTGAACCCAAAGTAGGGTTGGGCCCGGAACAGGAAAGAAACAGGGTTGGGCACAATGGAGTGGTAATGGAGGTATAGAAGGGCTGAGAGTAGAACTAAGGCAATGGTGACTAATCAGAGTTAGGTCTGGAGTAATGATAGAAAGTGAACAGAACTGATGCTGTAATAGCCCATGTTGAACAGAGGTGATGAGAACTGAGGAGTAATGGGGGAAAGACAAGTTGGATTGACAAAGCAAAGGCAAGAAGGATAGCTAGTCACTAGTATGATGGAAGAAATGCAAATAGTAGGGTGTGAAGACTGTTTGTAACATATAGGTATACCTGCAGTCAGGACTTTAGGACTTTCGAGACACAATGACCAACAGTGGTCAAGGGTTCATACTACTTCCAAAGTATTATATACAAACTGTATATTACTGTAAGCAAATACCAAAGAGAAATCAGGAGAGAAAATTCCTGAAAAATGAAGGAGAATTGTTCCAGTGTGCACCAGCACATTGATGCCTTTTCAGATGTGACCCTCTTGTTCCCCAAAGCGTGGGAATTTGATGGGAAATACACACAGTAACAGCTCTGATATCAAAGCAATGAATACAGACTGGCACAAGGTTTCACAAACATTAGTTGCTGTCTGAGCAGGGGTACCATCAGAACACAGCCTGTGGCAGTTCAAATGGGGATGAGGCAGTTCAGACATTAACAGGACGTGGTTGCATCACCAGCGAGCACTGCATCTGATTGTTCCACAAAGTTTCACAGCCATTGGTTGCTCTCCAAGCAGGAGTTACAAACACAGCCTGTGGCAGTTACAATGAGGATGAGGCAGTTCAGACATCAACAGGACACATGGAACGTTTTCTGGCAGTTGATCACAACAAGACGTTTCCACCCCCTTGATTCTTAGAGCATATAAGTTGTTTTTTTGCATCAGTAGTGAGTGCTAAATAGCACTACAATTGACTAGTGTTAGCAAGGCCAGCAAGCGGCAAGTACAATTCCTGAAGATTGAATGAAATATTACTTTCTGGGCCAGATTTGTAAGTAAACTTGCTGCTGGTAGCAGCTTGACTAAGTGGATTTTGTTGTTGTTGTGAATAGCTTCTTTGATGAGTAATTTATAGTAAGTTAGTGGTTTGTCTTTATTGGAGCATGCAATCATTCAGGAAAGGAGAAGGACTGTGCTGTATTGTTAAAAGTGCAACAACAGGTGTGAGTATAGCAGCAAAACAAGTTTGTGGAGTAAAGCATAGAGATAAAGGTTGTTTAACGTGCATCTTCTTTGTCATGGTGTTGAACTATGTTCAATCATCTAGATACAATGTGAGTAACCTGCAGGGGCAGAGTTACAAGTGAGTATGTTGCTGATAGCAAATTGAGAAGTCATGTAGCCTGAAATGGTTACCTGAACCAGTGACTTTGTTACCAAAACAAACCTCAGCCAACAACTTTGTTTCTGGTGAGAACCTTGCCAAGTAATCTGGTCATGAATATTGACTGTAGTAAGGGTGTTTGCTATAGGTGACACCTTTGATAAGCAACTTGATCTGGGATAAATTGACTGTACTACAATTGATAAATTTGGTTGCGGGAAAAGGAGCTATACAATGATAAAGGTAGTCACCAATGGTAGCAAGGGGCTTCATATATCTTATCATTAATCTTGTGCAGTGTTCACTGCTGAAGCAACAATCACTTGTGATGCTCATCAAAACTCATTGCTGATGCCAGAAAATTGCTTACTTTAATGATGAAGGGGGCTTGAGGGTGTCTCATAAGATTGAATCCCAGAAGAAGTTGCATGTGTCTTGTTGATGTCTGAACTGCCTCATCCCCATTGAAACTGCCACAGGCTGTGTTTGAATTGTAACTCCTGCTTGGAGAGCAACCAATGGCTGTGAAACTTTGTGGAACAATCAGATGCAGTGCTTGCTGGTGATGCAACCACGTCCTGTTAAGGTCTGAACTGCCTCATCCCCATTTGAACTGCCACAGGCTGTGTTCTGATTGTAACTCCTGCTTAGAGAGCAACTAATGGTTGTGAAACTTTGTGGAACAATCAGATGCAGTGCTTGCTGGTGATGCAACCACGTCCTGTTAATGTCTGAACTGCCTCATCCCCATTGGAACTGCCACAGGCTGTGTTCTCATTGTAATTCCTGCTTAGAGAGCAACTAATGGTTGTGAAACTTTGTGAAACAATCAGATGCAGTGCTCACTGCTGATGTGCTTTGTTAGCAGGGCCGGCAAGCAGTAACTACATTCCTGAAGGTTAGATGAGACAGCACTTTCTGAGTCAGATTAGTAAATCACTTCGCAGCTGGTAGTAGCTTTACTAAGTAATTTTGGTGTGATAGCTATTTGATGAGTAACTATGTTACTGGTAGAAGATCAAATGAGTTATATAGCCTGAAATAGTTACTTGACCAAGTGACAAAGAAAAAGTCTGCAATTGGTCTGGGATAAATTGATTGTATTACAATTTATAAGGTTGGTTGCAAGCAGAGCAAGCATACATTAATAAAGGTAGTCACCAATGTTAGGAAATATATCTTGTCATCATTGTTGTGCAACATTTACTGCTGCTGCAAAAATGAGTTACATGCTTTAAGTATCAAGGGGTTGGGGAAGCTATGTTAGAATCAGCTTCCAGAACATGTTCCATATGGCCTGTTGCTGTCTGAACTGCCTCATTCTCATTTGAACTGCCACAGGCTGTGTTCTGATGGTAACTCCTGCTCAGAGAGCAACTAATGTTTGTGGAACTTGAAGAAACATTTAGTTGCAGTACTCACTGCTGATACACCCAAATATATGTCCTCAAACAATATAGGGGTTGGGAATGTCTTTCAATAAACTTCAAAATGCTGATAACCCTTGCTTAGAAGCAAGCAATGTGTGCAAATTGCTGTACATTTCCACAATAGATTTGAGTGCCTGGCTAGGATTAGACACCATCTTCTTGGGGTGCTAGCAAGTACAAAAGCAAAGTTTTAATATCAGTCTGAGTAACTTGTTTCAGTAAAGTGGTCATGTGTAAGCGATCTGAACTCCAACGTCATAACCGTTACGCCAAAAGGCAGTTTAACTGAGATGTTATTATCTCAGTCTTATCGGAGTATACATGCTGTTCCGAGCACTGTGCTAACCCGCGCCAGGGTTACACTCCTCCCCGTTATAGACACTTTAATCCCACCCTCCGGAGTTTCTCTCGGACAGTATGAGGGCTGCTCTGGGTTGTCTATTGGGGATTTGTGATTTATGCCGCCCCAAGGGTGTAACCCCTTGCAAGTTGCCCCCAGCCAGGGTTGAACCCCTGACCTGCAACCCGAAACATCTCAGTTAGTGTAAGCAATCTGAACTCCGACGTCATAACCGTTACGCCAAAAGGCAGTTTAACTGAGATGTTATTATCTCAGTCTTATTGGAGTATATATGCTGTTCCGAGCACTGTGCTAACCCGCGCCAGGGTTACATCATGATTTGCTCAATGCCACTCTAATTGACAAGATTCTTGGACCAGGATGTTGGGAAAAGATAGCGCTTTTTGATAGCTTATAGTATGTATATATTTGTGCACATGTGCATTCCATAGAGATTGAAGTTGATCTGATACAAAGTTTCAAAGGACTGATATCAAAACCAGTGCAGTGCCATCAACTGTATTCATTGCTTTGATGTTAGAACTGTTGCTGCTGGGAGACAAGAGGGTTACATTTGAAAAAGCATCAATGTGCTGGTGCACAACCAAACAATTCTTCTTCATTTTTTAGGTATTGTAACTAGATTCTGGTGTAAGCTGCTTATAGAAGCTGTTATCAGTAAGAAAGTTACTTACTAAAGTTGTTACCAGTAGCAAAATGAACTATGAAAGATGTCACCAGTAACAAAACTACTTACTAAAGTAACTCTTATT